>PVJH01006673.1:0-99762 GCA_004026705.1 Nesogale talazaci
CCGTCCACAACCGGCTCAGGGCAAGTCTGGCAGCAAACGACGTCAAGCCCCGCCAGCCCGTGGCCCTGCCTGCCGTGGTTGGAAACCCACCCCCACCCCTGCTGCCCACACAGAGTCAGGCGCCTCTGCCTCCATTTCACTTACCTGCCACCGTGGCCAGAGACTGCCAACTCTCTCTCTGTGCAGGGCTCCAACAGTCGCGAATGGAGCGCTTCAATAGCTGCACAGAGTCCAACTGCGACCCTTTAGCCTGAGACTGGTTCCGTCCGCAGCAAGCGACTGGTGCTCTGAAAGCCACAGTCAGAAGCCGTCCGCTGTCCTCTGCAGATTGCCATGGAGACATTGTGGCGCGGGAATGCGAATGTCTTGTGGGATACAGAAAGGTTTCTCCTCAGGTTGCCCCCTCATCATAGATGCAAACCTAAGAACCCAGGTCAAGGACTACATACTTGGAGGTCAGCGGCTTAGAGGGTATCTCTGTCAGGGTATCAGCCATCTAGAGCAATCAGACCCAGTCGTCTGTCCCACCCTGAGTTAGACCTACTTCCTCGGGAAGTAGAGGATTGTTTAGGGGATAAAGATGGGGGATTGTTTCCTGGAAGGAGAACCCCCAAACAAGGTCTAGTCAACTCAAGGAGGACCAAGGTTCGGCTGCCATCTTGAATGTAGGGTCCGCCCATTTTGTCACATGGATACCCCTCGTGCTGCCCTTCCTCTTATGTGCATTCCCCAAGCTTGCCCCTTTTCTGTGGTCTGTGCCTAAGGTAGAGTCGCTACCTGTTACATAGGTGGTTACCTGTAATGGGGGGGCGGGGAAGGGGAGGTGTTGCACTTCCCCTAACTCTAAGTCTTGGTTAGAAATACATTCCTTCTCTCTGCACGGACCTGGCCACTGAGATCACGGCTGTCCCGGAGGTGAGCATATTGCCATAAAATGTGTCTTGACTCCTTTAAGAGACATTCTTTTTCAGCATGATTTTTTAAAAAGCAAACATTAGGTAGCTTAGTTCAGGGACTGGGGCATCATTAAACATGCTTAGAGATTTGAGCTTTTAGCCAGGAAGGGGTGGTACACCTAGGCGGGCATTGCATCTGGATTGGCTCATCTAAGCCAGGTGAATTTGATTCAGCTAATAGGGTCGAACAGCCTTGTCAACCATGTCTGTCTCCCATTGGGAGCCCTGAAAAGGCTATAGGTTTGGCTCTCTGGCCCTCTCTTTCCCACAAGCTGTCACATAATGTCACACAGCTGAGCTGGGGACCCTGAGCGGCCAGGCCGTGGTCCCGCAACTGTGCCGAGGACTGCCTGGCTTGAGTTCCGTTCCCTGCAACACCTGAAACTGCTTCTAACGTTCATAAAACTCACTGGGATCACGAACCAGACTTCAGTGTGAATTCTCTCTCTCACAAAGCCAAGGACTGAGGAGGTAAGGAGAGAGCGAGAAAGAGAAGAGACAAGAGAGAGATCTAACAAACTCACTGCCATGGACTTGCTTTTGACGCAGAGTGACCCTAGGGGACTAGGTAGAAGAGTCTTTTGAGATTTTGAGTGGAAAACCTCAGCGTTCAACGTCTGATTGACCGTTGGTTCACACAGGTGACCTCTTGGTTATGAGAGCTCACTGTGTAACCCAGTACACCGCCAGGACTCCCTCATTCATGAAAAAAACAAAATCAAAGCAAACAATTGCAGGGAGTGGATTCTCACTCCGAGTGAACCTATTGGCCAGGGAAGAACTGCTCTTGTGGGTTGGCAAGACTATGCTTCTTTTCTTTTTTTTTAAGTTTTATATTTATAGTTTTATTTGTATATAATTCTGATGTCATTTAATTTAATCCTTCAATTAGATTAAAAAACTTATGCAATATCATAACAATCAATTTCAGCAAGACTACAATTCTTTTTTTTCCCCAATACCTTTATTGGGGGCTCTTACAGCTCTTATAGCATTCAATGCATCATTTGTATCAAGCATATTTGTACACATGTTGCCATATCCATTTTGAAATATTTTCTACTTGAGCCCTTGGTATAAGGTCCTCCTTCCCCCTCCTTTTTTTAAAATATAGTTTTTATTGGGGGTTCTTAAAGCTCTTATAACATTCAATACATCATTCATATTAAGCACACTTGTCCACATGTTGCCACATTCATTTCCAAACATTTTCTACTTGAGTTCCTGGCATAAGCTCCTCTTTTCCCCTTTTCTCTAGTTCTTTTTTTTTTTATTTTTTAATCCCCATATTTCCCCTTCCCTTCTCCTCCCCCAGGAACCCCTAATAATTTACAAATTGTTATTACCTCTTCATATTGTACACTGTTCAATGTGTCACCTCACCACCCTCACCACCACCCCCGTCCACACCCCATAGAGGAGGTCACATGTAGATCCCTGAAATTAGTTCACCCTTTCTACTCCACCATCCCTCCACCCTCCCAGTGTCACCATTCCCTCCACTAGTCCCAGTGGATCATCTATCCTAAATTCCCCATGTTTCTGACTCCGGTGTACATCCCCTGGTCTAGCTGAATCTGTCTGGTAGATTTGGAATCATGTTAGTCGGTGGGAGGAAGCATTTGAGAACCAAAGGAAAGTTGCACATTTCATTGCTACTACACTATACCTAGACTCGCTCATCTCCTCGCTGTAACCCCTATGTAAGAGGATGTCACTTCACTTATTGATGGGCTTTGGGTCCCCAATATGAACTCCCCCTTATTTATAATTATATAATTTTGGGGTTTTTGATGCTCAATACCAGATCCCTTTGACACCTCATGGTCGCTTAGGCTGGTGTGCTTCGTCCATGTGGTTTTGCTTCTGAGCTAGATTGCTGCTTGTTTACCTTCAAGCATTTAAGACCCCAGATGCTACATGTTTTGATAGCTGGGCACCATCTGCTTTCTTCACCACATTTGTTTATGCACACATTTGTTTTCAGTGATCTTGTCGGGGAGGTGCACATCATGGAATGCCAATTTAATAGAACAAAATGTTCTTGCACTGAGTGGAGGTCCAATGCCCATCTGCTGTCCTAATTCTAAGCCTGTAGGTATATACATATTGATCTATTTCTCCACCATCATATATGAATAGATGCACATATGCACATGCCTGTATTTAACCTCTATAAATGTCCCTTACTCCCCAGTTCTTTTCTCTATTTTTCTATACCTCCTCCCGTCCCACCATCACGCTCAAACTCCATTTGGGTTTCAATAGTTTCTCTCCGCTTCATTAGTCTTAATCAATCCCTCTTTGACCTCCCACACCCACCATGCCACTGACCCTGAACCACTTGCTACCCCCCAGCCCCGGATTGGCCAAATTCTTTACAGCAGTGGAAAGTCTCATCTTTGTCCCAGGGAGCAGCTGGTCGTTTCAAAGTGCTGGTCTTGAGAATCCCAGCCCAACTCATCAACGTTATGCCACCAAGGCTCTATTTTCAGCACGAAACAGCAAAAGGCACCGAAGAGCTAACCAGAAAAACATGTCTAGAGCTTTTGGTTTTCCTGGACAAGCACCATGGTCTTATGGGACAGAGGTGAAGCACAGGTCCACTGGAGCCTGGCAGCGTGTGAGAGAATCCCACTCATGGAGCAGGTTCTCTGGTTAAGCCAGGACGCACATTTGCTGAGCAGGGACTCTGGAGTAAAATCACACTGGCCACAGAGCCTGCTTTGCCAGGAAGTGCAGCACCACTTGTGGTCACCTTTGTGGTCCACACAACCTCCAGCTGTGTAGCTGTCTGAAGACCCAAAGAACCACACCCGTTGCCACAATTCTGATTCTGACTCAGGGTGAATCTGTCAAACATCGAGGAAGTGACCACAAAGCTGTTCCTCCTCACAGAAGCAGGTGGTCCCATCATGGCTGGTGGCTTCAAATCATCCAACCTATTCTGGGACTTCTTGAAGAAACAAACAACGAACAACAACTTCACTGACTTGGAGGAGAGGCCGACTTATGGGAAACTGGGAAGTTTGTGGTGGTTGACTAGGACAGGATGGGACTTCTGCCCTGCCCGCTAAAGGAATGAGCAAAGGGCCCTTTGAAACAAATGAGGAGCAAAGAACTCCCCGAGAACTGACTTGACAGACACCTTAACTTTGAAGCCATGTGCTGGCGAGCATGCTGATGCCGGACTGTTCTTGGAGAGCATCTTGAGTTGCACTCACCCAGGGTAACTCCCTAGATAAAATGGAAAGAAATGGTGCCTTAGTCCCAAGGATAGACAGCGTCACTGGAAGGTTGCTTGACCTTCTGTAGAGCGGCAATCCCCTCCATTTGAAAGGACCATGTGAGACCTAGAAAGGTTCCCCCAGACAACATCCTTCTCTTAGCTCCTTAACTGAAGTATATCTTATCTATGCTTACGGTCACTCTTCTCAACCCGTGAGCAGGACCCAACTCATTGCATTTCTTTTCTTTCTTTTTTTCTACTTGTTAAAAAATTCTATTTTTTAAAATTATTTTATTGGGGAGCTCTTGTGGCTCTTGTCACAATCCCTATATACATTGATTGTGTCAAGCACATTTGTACATTTGTTGACATTACCATTCTCAAAACATCTGCTTTCTGCTTACCTTGGCCTCAATTCCTCATTTTTTCCTTCCCTATCCATTCCATCCTCCCTCATGTTCCCTTGATAATTTATGACTTATTATTGCTTTGTCATGTCTTGCACTGTCTGATGTCTCCTCACACCCACTTTTCTGTGGGTTATATGTAGGTCCTTGTAATCTGTTCTGCATTTCTTTTCAAATGACTCGATGAGTACTTAAAACTGACTTCACTCTTGGCTGCCGTGTGTGTGTGTGTGTGTGTGTGTGTGAGAGAGAGAGAGAGAGAGAGAGAGAGAGAGAGAGAGAGAGAGAGATAGCTCAGCTTCTGTCTGGATCCCCACAACCCATCCAGGTTTGGAGCATGCTACTTTTCCCCATGAGTGACAGGCCGGGAATGGAACAGGCCTCCTATCCACATAGACCACAGTCTGAAACCACCAGCAGTTCTGTGGGTGAAAGAGGCAGTCTTGGTATTTTCAGTGGCCTCATACGCATGTGACAGTTGGACATTAGATAAGGAAGAACAAAGAGGGACCCAGGCACTTGACTCATGGTGCTGGAGAAGAATATTGAAAAGCTCCCATGGACTGCCAGAAGAACAAACAAATCTATTTTGGAAGAAGTGCGGCCAGAGTGCTCATGAGAAGCAAGGATGACGAACTTTGTCTAACAGACTTTGGGCAGACAAGTCCCTAGAGCAGTCTCCAGAGAAGGATAGCTAACCTAGAAAAGGAAAAGGGTATTTGCGTCAGTCACCTAGTTTGGTGTCAATTTGAGGATTAAGAGTGCAGGGGTGGGGTCCAGCCTGTCAGTCTGGGGATAGTATGTTAGTCCGGGTAGACTAGAGAAATTCATAGACACGCATATGAATATAAGGGTATGGTTTATATACAAGAGGAATGGGGCATTGAGAAATCATCCCAACCTAGTCCAGTTCAAGGTCATAAGTCCGATATTAGGCCATATGCCTGATACCAGTCTATAAAGTCTCTTTCTGACTCACGAAGTCACAGGCCAGTGAGTGCAGAGTCCTGGTGCTGGTGGGGGTCTCCCCATGGCTCCTTGCTTCCAGGGCTCAGAATCCATCAACAGCATCCAGTGGTGGTAGAAATAACTCAGCGCTGGCAGAGGTCTCCACGTGGCTTCGCTAGCTTCAGAGGTTTGGTTCCATGAGGGTAAGGTTTTGTGGTTTTTTTCTCCAGCTCCTTCAGCAACTCATATGCTACCATCTTGTCCATAATTTGTCATCTTGGAGACTGACTCCCATCAACTGGCGAGATGGTTTCTCATCTCCACGAGGGAAATATCGCGAGATTTCCCAGACGTCTCAGGAGAAAGCCATGTCCACATAGAGGGTGCATTGGATAGTCAATGGCTATCTCCAGATTAACAGGCTAGAGTCACATCTAAATCATGAAATAGACATAAGCACAAGACCACCACAGTCCTGGTGTCATTGCATGTGCTTTGTGAGTCTGAAAAGGACTTATAGATTAGTATTGGACATATGGGCTAATATCGGACTTATGACCTTGGACTGGACTGGCATGTTTTCTCAATGTTCCATTCTTCTTGTATATAAACCTCTTTCTTATACACATAAAAAAATTGTCAGAATGCTTCTTAGATTTATATAGGATATGAGGGAAGCAATACAGAAAAAGGATAGAATGAATGAGGAAATGAATTCCATGACTGATGGGATGAAATCCAAGCACCAAAGGGAAATACAAGAATTAAGGGATGAGGTAACAGAAGCAAAAAATAAAATAGCAAACCTCACCAATGGACAGAAGAGGCATATAATTGAACTGGAGGAAAACCAGGCTTCAGCAAGTGGGAAAGACAGTCAAATAAGAGCAAAAAGGCAGGAAAACACCAAGATCAATGATAGATGCTAGGAAAAGGAACAGTATTCGAATAATAGGAATACTGGGACAAAACTCAACAAAGAAGTCAACAACTAATGTAGTGATGGAATTCCTGGAAAGAAATTTCCCCAACTTAATGAATGAGAATCAGACAATTATACAGGAATCAGAGAGGAAACCAATTTACCAGTTAGACTAAACCCCAGGAAGAAATTACAAAGGTACATAATAATTAAGTTATCTAACCTTGTGGAAAAAGAGAAACCTTTAAGAGCAGCTAGAGAAAAAAAGGAAGTTATATACAATTGTACTCAGGTAAGAATATACTCAGACCTAGCAGCAGATAGCATGAAGAGGTGGAGAAAATGGAGTAACGTCTTCCAAAAGTTAAAAGAGAACAATGCCAATCCTAGAATCTTCTATCCTGCCAAACTATCCAGATAGACTGAGAGCTAAGTCTTCTCAGACAAGGAAAAACTGAAAGAATATGTTATAAGACACCAAACCTTGTGAAAAATCCTTGAAGACTCACTGTGGTCAGAAGATGAACGTTCACTAAGAACAACTAGGAGACCACCACATCGCGCAACCCCACCTAGAAGTCTACATGACAGAAGCAACCACCAAGGTAATATTGCCTCTATGGGAAAAGAAGGCAAGAATAAAGCACACCTATCCCCACCAACACCACCCCAAACACCCATATACTCAGCACGATGTTATGTGGGGAGATAGGAAAACACCCAATGCAAAAGGTACAGGATGACAACAATGAACCCACAGTTGGTAAAAACTCTGAATCTCAACAATCTGAATTCACCCATTAAAAAACAAAGGCTCCCTCTTTTCCAAGAAAACACCAAATGGTGGATGACGCCAGTGCAGGGGGAGGGCCTGGAGGTCCCGGGGGCCCGGAAGCAGGAGGTCGCAGCGGCTTATAATGACGTGGTTGCGGGCGTGGTCAGGGGCGTGGACGAGGTTGCAGAGCTTGCGGAGGCAAAGTTAAGGACAAGGAGTGGCTCCCTGTCACCAAGCTGGGCCGTCTGCTCAAGGACATGAAGATCAAGTCCCTGGAGGAGATCTGTTCTCCTTGCCCATCAAGGAGTCCAAGATCATGGACTTCTTCCTGGGGATGGCCCACAAGGACGAGGTCCTAAAGATCGTGCCTGTGCAGAAGCAGACCCGCGCCGGCCAGCGGACCAGGTTCTAGGCCTTTGTCATCATCGGGGACTACAAGGGCCACGTTGGTCTGGGCGTCAAGTGCTCCAAGGAAGTCGCCATCCACGTGGCCATCTTCCTGGCCAAGCTATCCATTGTCCTCATGAGGCAAGACCCCTAGGGAAACAAGATCAGTAAACCCCCTACGGTGCCCTGCAAGGTCACCAGCCACTGTGGGTCTGTGCTGGCGCGTCTCATCCCTGCCCCTAGGGGCACTGTCATTGTCTCAGCCGCTGCTAGGGAGAAGCAAGTCATAGCAAGAGATAAGCATGGTCATTATGTAATGTTAAAAGGATCAGTAGATTAAGGATCAGTGAACATAATAAATATATATGCATATGATGAGAGATCTGGGAAATTCGTTAAACAAATTCTTAAGAGTGAAAATATAAATCACAGAGTCACTAATCATAGTAGGTGAATTTAATACACAGCTATCAGAAAAAGATAGGTCACCAAGAAAGAATCTCAACAAGGAAGCTACAGAGCCAAACACCAGTCAGGGGAATTGACCTGGTAAATATTTATAGAGCTCTCTACCCAAATGCAAAATAATTCACCTTCTTGCAAAATGTGCATGGCTCTTCTTCAAAAATAGACCACATCCTGGGGCACAAGTCAAGCCTGAGTAAATTCAAACATATATAGAACACTCAGACGTCCCTCTCATGCCAACATGTCATAAAGCTGAAGACAAATAAAAGGCAATACAAACATGGACAAACAATTAGAAGATGACTAATGATCTTCTGTGAAATGAGTGGGTACAGTCTTACATTAGATAGAAAATTAGGAAATTTTTAGAAACTAAGGAGAATAAGAACATGATGCACCAAAACCTGTGGACCACAGCAAACGCAGTCATGAGAGGTTGTTTGATAGCGATTAATGTGCATATGTAAAAGGAGGACAGATGTATGACTGAAACCCTATCACAAAATCTTCACCAACTATAGCAGAGTCAACAGAACATAATGTTCTATTTTGTTATAGCAAAAGAAAAGAAATATTAAAATCAAGGTAGAGATAAATGGGTGGGAAGACAAGGGAAAAATGCAAAAAGATAATCAATGCAGCAGAAAGCTGGTTCTTTGAAAGGATTAACAGAATTGATAGAGCACTGGCAAACTTAACCAAGGATAGGAAGGGGCAAACGTTGGTAGCCAGGATGCAGGATGAATCAGGGGAAATCACAATGAAACGCTGCCTGGTCCTGCACCATCATCATAATTGTTGCTATCTTTGAGTGTATTGTTGCAGCCTCGAGTCAATTCATCTTCTTGACGGCCTTCCTCTCTTTCACTGCCTCTCTGCTTTGCCAGATACAATGTCCTTCCCCAGGGACTGGTCCTTCCGGACAGCATTATACATTTCCACATTATTTCTTCAGAAACAGTTTTGTCCTTGTAGCTGTCCATGGTACTTTCAATAACACTCACCAGCACCACAGTTGAAACCCGTTACTTTACCTTTTACTTTCCTTATTCGATGTCTATCTTGCATGTGCATAGAAAACAATTGAAAATACCAGGGCTTGGGTTAGGCTTATCTTAGTCCTCAAAGTAATATCCTTACTTTTCAATTTTCTTAACTCTTGTGCAGAAAATTTACCAATGCAACTCATCTTTGATCTCTTGACTGCTGCTTCTGTAAGCATAGATTATGAACTGGTAGGGACATAATAAAGAAATATGTGAAGTTGTCAAGGATTTTTGTCTTGCTTTGATCCAAAATGTAAGATGCTTTTTTGATAGAGCAATCATGTATTTCTCCCATTTTCTTTTGATGCTTCCTGTATTGTTTGATATTTTACCCATAGACTCTTTTAATACAGCAACTTGAGGCTTGAATTTTTTTCTTCAGTTTTTTTCTGCTAGATATATGCTGAACGTATCTTTCCTTTTCGTTTTCCAACTTCAGGTCTTTTCACTTATCATTATAATACTTTACTTTGTCTTCTTAAATTGCCCTTGGAAATTTTTAGCCACAGTTTAGAAATAAACCTTTACTATGCTTGAAAGACTAGTGCTCAGTGTGGCAAGTTTCTTCTATTCCTTGTCCTCAGATCATGAACATGGTTCACAAAGTCTAGCAGTTCAGATAGACTCAACCAACCTTAGTTCTTACAATGTCTCTCTCTCGAGTCAAAATAAGACCCAAACCCTGGGGAGAGAGTAACATGGTGGAGAGATGAACTCAGGGCTGGCTTCCCCGTTTGAGGAATCCAATTTCTATTCTGCTCACTTTCATCAACACAGTGCTCTGAGGAGACATTCATATTCTTTGATGTGAAGAATCTTCATTCCAACAGAATCCTTGTGAGTTTGCATCCATAAGCAAAGTCAAATCAGGACAGATCATCCATAAAGTCAGCAGCAATATGCATCAGTTCTCAGGCTCATAAATTTTCTCTTTATCTGATCAGGTTCTGATCAACTCAATGTGAGCTGCCTCACTTAGTCTCACCAGGGTGTCCACAGGTCATCTTATCTTTAGACCATAGGTCCCTTCACAAATTCTTAACAATCCTAGCCCTCTTGTGCTAGGTGATGAACTTCAGACCAGTCAACCTGCTCTCATCTCTTCTAATGCATGTGAACCAGGTCCACAGGTGTCAGTGGCCAGACTCAACCCATATCTCTATTGCTGCTTTTCTCTCACTTGCACTCAACAAGTGGATCCAAGTGGTCAATGAGCAAGCATTTCAGGCTGCCACAAGTTCCTTTTAATGTTCAGTCCTAATGAGCAGCTTTCTCCATAATTCCAGATTTTTTCCAAGTTCTAACAAAAGCCACTAGTTCAAAATTTTAAAATTCAGAGTTCCTTCCCTCCCTCCTCTCTATAATCTGTCAACAGCCCCCTTGGCAAATCTCTTCACAATTGAATGTCCTGAGCACTCAAAACACTGAGTGGGGTTTATCTTTTCAGATCCTTCTTTGCAGGAGTGTCATAAATCCATTTAATATCCAGTTTTAGAGGATCGAACCCCGGTGGCATAGTGGTTGTGCACGGGACTCGACCCACTGGGCTGGTGGTTCAAATCCAGCAGCAGGTCTCCAGGAGCAAATGCTGGGCCACCTACTCCCTCTAGAGGGCAGTGATTCCCCTCTCCCCCAAAAGATCCAGTTTGACTGAACACAAGTGGGTTTACAAGTCTTTATTTTCATACTTCCCAATAATTATTTCTATCAATCATTATACCAATAACAATAAGCAGAAGAAATGAGTATAAACAAAAATTGAATCAGATCCTAAAACAGTGAAATTCAATCTTTATCTCTCTTAACCTTTAGCTAGACTGTTCTATTGATACAAAATATGGGATTAGGCCTCTGACAACATCCAGTCAGAGCCAGGCTTTCTGTCAGCCATTTTTGACCTTTTGTAAGTCATTTTCACTAAGCAGCTCTGAGAAATTCAAAGGGCAATTATGTCCCCCGAGCTCAAAACATAAATTAACCACATTCATTTTCACCATTTCACACAGGAATAGGAATAACCAAAAACTGCAACCAAACAAAATAATCAAAACATTAACTTCTCATGTTCTTTCCAGAAAGCTTATCAGTAAACTGCATGGCCATTATCTGACCTTTGGTTAGCTAAAGAAGAATACTACCATGAAGCAGAGATCATACAAGCTTCCACTCTCCACCTTTATGATTTGTTTATCTGTACCCCATTCCCAAGGCATCATAACGTGTTAGGCTGGGTTTACTATAGAAACAAATTCATAGACACTCATGTATGTGAGAAAGAGCTTTATATACAAGATCAATTGTGGAAATATTTCCAGGTGACACCCCCCCTGCAAATGTGGAAATTATAGAAAAACATGAATATCATGTGTGAATAAAATTTTGCTGAGCATATTGGCAAGAAACTGCCCAAAATTCAAAATTCAAAGGAAAAATAAGGAATATCATTATTGTTATCAGATGGAACTTAAATCAAAGCATGTACTATCAGAAAAAAATGTTTACTTTTTAAAAATTATAAGAAGGCAATCGACTATGTGAATTATAATAAAGTATGGGTAACATTGAGAAGAATGGAAATTCCAGAACACTTCTTAGTGCTCATATGAAACTTGTACACAGATTGAGAAGCAGTGGCTTGAGCAGAACATGGAAATACTGCATAGCTTAAAATCAGGAAAATTGTACATTTGGGTTGTATCCTCTTAACATAGCCGTTCAATTTGCATGCTGGACAAATAATCTGACTATATGAAGAAAACTTGGCTTCAAGATTGCATGAAGGCAATATGTGATGATACAACCTTGATTGCTGACAGTGAAGAGGACTTGAAGTACTTGCTGAGGAAGGTCAAGGGTAATGTGAAGAAAGCCAACATCCTCCCAACTAAACCAATAGGTAACATCATGATAAATGAGGACAAGAAAAGTTGGCAAAGGTTTCAACTTGCTCGGATCCACAATCAGTGATCAAGGAAGCAGCAGCCAAGGAATCAATGAATATGAAAATAATAATCTATAACTTATCAAGGGTTTGCGAGGGAGGGTGGATGGTGGGTGGGAGGGGGAAGAAGCGGGAGCTGATATCAGGGGCTCGAGTGGGAAGAGAATGCTTTGAAAATGATGATGTCACTGTGGCAGTCATGTGCTTATGTTAATTTTATGATTGAAATGTAGGGGTAGAGTCTACTAGTCTGTTAATCTGGAGATAGCCATTGAGTAGCCAATGAGGCCACTATGTGGCTTTCTCCTGAGACTTCTGGGAAATCTCGCGTTATTTCCCTCGTGAAGATGAGAAGCTATCTTCCCCAGTTGTTGGGAGTTAGAGAGAGACGATGAATCACGGACAAGACAAGCTGGCAGCGTCTGAGAAGCTGAAAGGAGCTGGCAGAGAGACCACACAGCTTTGCCCTGATGGAGCCAGAGCACTGAAGCTGGGGCGGCCAGATGGAGACTTCTGCCAGCGATGAGTTGCTTCTGCTGTTGATGGATCCTGAACCCTGGAGGCGAGGAGCCATGGGGAGACCCCTGCCAGCACCAGGATTCTGCACTCACTGACCTGTGACTTCATGAGTTAGAAGAAGACTTTATAGACTGATTTCGGGCAAATGGGTTAATATCGGACTTATGACTTTGAACTGGACTGGGCTGGGATGCTTTCTTCATGTCCCATTCATTTTGTATATAAATCCTTTCCTTATATCCATATGCATGTCTATGAAATTTGTTCCTCTAGTCTACCCGGACTGACACAGTCACCATGTGTGAAAATGTGCATGACACACTCGATGAATGTATGGATTGCGATAAGAGATGTAATAGCCCCCAACAAAAGTAGAGATAAATAAATAAACACATAAACAAGTGGTTAAAAAAAGAAATCAAATGAAACATTGAATTGGGTAAAAATTGGACAAGACCTCTTAATAGTGTTATAGATCAAGAAAGTCACTTTGAAGAAGACTAAGATGCCCCTTACTCAAGTCATGGTATTTTTCTATCATCTCATAGACATGTGAAAGTTGAATATCAAACAGGAAAGACCAAAGAAGAAACAATGTATTTGAATTACCGTGTTGATGAAAAATATTTTAACTACTGTGGACTGTCATTGTAGTAGACAGATCTGTCTTTAGGAGAATGCTCCTTAGCAGGGAGGATGGTGAAACTTCATTTCATCTACTTGTTATCAGGAGAGATCAGGGCCTGAAGCAGGACATCATGCTTGGCAAAGTAGAGGGTCAAAGAAAAAGAGGAAGACCCTTAACAAGATGGGTTAACATTTTGAGGATGGTACCAAATGGGGCAGTGTTTCATTCTGCGAACATTGGGTGTCTATGATCCAGAAAAACCTTGCTAGCACATAATAATAACAACAACATGGAAGTATGAACAGAAGAGACATATTAAGAAATTTCATTCCCCACAAATATTCTGAACAACTTACATGGACATGAGGGAGATAAAAGAGAACTTTTAAAAATAACTAAATTGTCTTCCAAAATATGTAGCTCAAGCCCTAGCCCTAGTACCTGTGAACATGATCTTGTTGAGAATATTTGGATATTTGGAGATACTAGTTAACATGAGGTCATATGGTTGAGTTTTAATCCCATGTAAGTGGTGTCCTTATTAAAGAAGAGACAAAGAGATAGT
Source organism: Nesogale talazaci (assembly GCA_004026705.1). NCBI lineage: Eukaryota > Metazoa > Chordata > Mammalia > Afrosoricida > Tenrecidae > Nesogale > Nesogale talazaci. Next base: position 13,792 of record PVJH01006673.1, read on the forward strand.
CATAGTAAGATTGAAACAGAGATTAAAGTGATACTTTTACAAATAACCCCAAGAATTACTGGCTATCACTAGAAACTAGGAAAGAGACATGAAAGAGATCCTTACCAACAATCCTGAAAAGGACTGAACATGGCCAACTGCCCGGTTTCAGACTTACAGCTTTCTTTTTTTTTTCAACTTTTCTTTTTTATTAAAAATCATTTTACTGTGGGCTCATACATAGTTTTTTCACAGTACAAGTAAACATACTGTGCCAAGCACTTTCACATGTTCGCTGCTGTTATTGTTCTCCAATCATCCGCCTTTTCCCTTGAGCCCTTGGTATCGGCTTTTCCATCCTGTCCCCTCTTCCCCTGCTCTCCCCTCCCCACCTTACCTTCAATACTTTATAAATTATTGCTGTTCTGTCATAGCTTACACTGCCGACCTCTCTCCCAACCCACTCCTTTGATGCCCATCCTTCAAATAGAAGCTTATGTGTATATCCTTGCAGTTGGTTCTGTCTCTCTACCCCACCTTCTCTCCCTCCTTACAGCAGCTCCAATCTCACCACTGGCCTGAAAGGGCTCACCCATCCTGGTTTCCCCATATCCCCAGCTCCTCTCCCCACCAGTGTACCTTGTCCAGTCCATCTGGATTTGTAAGGTAGAGTTGGGCCAAGATGGTTTGGGGGAGGAAGACTTCAGGAACTAGAGGTATCATCATCACTGCCCGGCTGCATCTTGACTAGTCTGTCTCCTGCCCATGACTCCCCTGTCAAGTGGTGACCAATGACTTGCCAGTGGGCCTTAGGACCCCACCCTGCTCGCCCCCTGATTCATGATGGCTTGGTTCTTGTTCTTTGATGCTCAACACCTGCTCCCTATGGCCCTCCTGATCACACAGGCTGGTGTGCTTCTTCCATGTGGGCTTTGCTGTTTCTGCGCTGAATGGTGACTTTCTTAAATGTGAGATACATTTCTGTTGTTTTAAGTTGTCCTATTTCTGATGCTTTTGCTATGACAACCCTGGAAAATCAATACCATGCCCTAGGACAGTGGTAGAGTACACACAGAAGAAACAAGACTGGATTAAATCTCTTTGGAAACTTTGTGGTCATGGCCTTCTGGATTGTGGAAACCTTTACTGTGCTGCTCTGAGCCAGAGCTAGTCACAGTTGGTGAACTGTTGCTAACAAGCAGGGAAACACAGGCCAGGACATTGACCTATCTCCAGGGTGCTAGTAGTGGTTGAATTAAAGAAATTTAACAAGATCATTGTCCCAATGACGGTTTTAAGTATAAAAAAATGATATAACCCTAAGTAGTATATCATTTTATACAGATAATACTCAAAATAAGAACATTAAAAGAGGTACATAAAACTGGATTATGTTATAAAAGCTTTAAAATTTAATGAAAAATATCAAATAATACCTGACAGAAAATAATGAAACTATTATTTAAGTATTTTCATATTGCTTCTTGATTGGTATACTCACTAGCAATATTTTACCATTTTATCTGAGCCTTATTGACTATGTGATTTATTCTGAACCATCTTTTCACTGTAGGAGTAGGAGCACATACCTTTAGAGCAGCGGTTCTAAACCTGGGGGTTGCAACCCCTTTGGGGGTCGAATGACCCTTTCACAGAGGTCACATGATTCATAGCAGTAGCAAATTTACAGCTATGAAGTAGCAATGAAAATAATTTTGTGGTTGGGGCGTCATCACAACATGAGGAACTATATTAAGGGTTCACAGCATTAGGAACCACTGCTTTCAAAGGAAGGTGAATTAGACACTAGTGGTAGTGTTTGATATATTAGAAATAGGAAGTCTCCCTTCTCTGAGCCTACTATGTTCATCTTTGAAAAATCTCTTTTGGCTTATACTGAATTTACAGAAATTATTATGATGCTATTTTTAGCTCTTTGGACACTTTCAGGAATCACATAATTCACTCATAATATCTTGTGGGAATTTGGGGCATAATACAAAGCTAAAATGAATGCCAGATTGTCTCCCTCTGGTTGTTTGGCACTTTTTACACTGTAGGTCTGTTTACTGAAGTTATAAACACAAGGAGAAAAAGTGTAGCATTTCATCAAAAGTGTAATGAGTTTTATTAAATAAATAAATAAATATTACAAACATAGTTCCACTAATTTTTTATACATGTGTACAGAATGAACATTATTGTGGGTGTTTAAAATATGCTGCTGGACAAGCGAAACTTAAAAAAGAGTAAGGAATGTAAATTTGTGATTTACACATTGGGCCACTGGGGACCTTAGAGAGAACCTTGGTTATAAGTGCTATTTTTGCAACTGGTTCACAGAACCTCAGGGACAAGGGAAAACAAGTGATCTAAAATCAATATTGAGGAGGACATAAATGCCTGGTGGGGTTCAGTCAAGGACAGTGTAACCAAAAGGAATTATTGAAAGCCGAATGAAGGTTGAACATGATAGTGGGACAGGAGGAAAGTAAAAGGAAACAGAGAAAAGAACTAGGAGCCAAAAGGTATTTATAGAGGTATAAAAACAGACATGTACATATGTAAGTATACTTATATATAATGATAGGAAAATAGGTCTATGTACATATATTTATATGATAAGTATTAAAGTAGCAGATGGACATTGGGCCTCTACTCAAGTCCTCCCTTAACGTAAGAACACTTTGTTCTAATAGCATTCTGTGATGCTCACCTTCCCAACGAGATCACTGAAGACAAATGGGTGCATAAGCAAATGTGGGGATGAAAGCTGATGATGCCCGACTGTAAGAAGTTATAGGACCTGGGGTCTTAAAGGCTTGAAGATAGACAAGCAGCCATTTGGCTGAGAAGCAATGAAGCCCACATGGAAGCAGCACACCAGCCTGTGTGACCATGAGATGTTAACAGGGTCAGGTATCAGGCATCAGAAGGCCCAAAACAATCATATTGATGTGAACAAGGGGGACAGAGTGGAGACCACAAGCAATCTGTATACAATTGGCTATCCACTCACAGAAGGGTCACATGGAAAGGATGAGCTACCCAGGGTGCAGTATAGCACCGATGAAACATACAACATTCCTCTAGTTCTTTAGTGCTTCCTCCCACGCCACCCCCACTCTACTATTATGGCGTGGGTTTGACTTTACAAATTTGGATAGACCAGAGCATGTACACTGGTAAGAGCTCTCCACACATGGAATCCAGGACAGATAACCCCCTCAGGAACAGTAATGGGAATAGTGATACCATGAGGGTAGGGAGATGGTTGGGGGAGAAAAGGGGAACCAATTACAATGATCTATGTATAACTCCTTCCACCCAGGGTGACGAACAACAGAAACATGGATGAATGGAGGCAGCATATGATTTAAGATAAAAATAACAATAGTTTATAATTTATCAAGGGTTCATGAGGGTGAGAAGGTGGGGAAGGGAGGAAAAAAATGAGGAGCTGATACCAAGGGCTCAAGTAGAAAGAAAATGGTTTGAAAAAGATAATGGCAATGTGTAAAATGCGCTTAACACAATGTAAGTATGGATTTTTATAAGAGTTTTTTGTTTGCTTTTGGTTTGGGCGGGGCATCACTGACCTCTGGTGGGAGTAGGAGGCCCAGTCTTGCTCCTGGAGAGCTGCTGCTGGATTTAAACCGCCAGCCCAGTGGGTCGCAGTCTCGCGCACAACCACTACGCCACCGGGGCTCAGTCCTATAACAGGTTTAAGAGCCCCTGATAAAGTGATTAAAAAATAATAATAAGTTTTGGTTCTGCCAAAGCTGTGTGAGCCAGCTGGATCCCATCACTGCGTACCAATAGGACAATGCAGGTGAGAAGGAAGTTGTGGACCAGCACCACCTTTCTGAGGCTAAGGAGTGTAGGCCAGGGACTCCGGAAAGGATGGGTAGGTGAACATCTCGAGGTGTTTGTTATACAATCTCCTGGCAGCCCAGCTCCAGCAGCAGGAGAGAACATTGGAACCAGGAAGGGAGGCCTTTCCTTCTGCAGTGTCCCTTTGATGCCTTCAATCTATAAAACCTAACATCATGCCAGCTGGCAAAGGAGATAGTTTGTTGAGGTCGTGATCTCACAGAAGAAGAGGCACCTCTAGATGGGTGCAAACTGCCAACCTGTAGAATAACACTTGAGGGCTTACTTGTTTGTGCCACCTAGGGCCTTCTGGGCCTTCTGAGGAGTGGCTTCTCTTCCAGGAGGCAGGAACCTCTGCATGATAATAAATCAGAAAGGCAAATGTTTTCCAATTTATATTTGGAATCCAAATGTCAGGGAAGAGCCGCACAGAGCATGTTTGTGATTATCAGTGGTCAGGTCAGAACCTGGAGGGAAGTCTGCTGTGACAGCGTGGCAGGGCCAATGGGGGAGCTCACTGTAGGTACCTAACACTTTTAAAAAGAAGCAGATGACGTAAGAAATGTTTCTGTTGTACACATGCACAATTCAACGGTCCCCACATGTTCCATTTAGTGACATTGGCTACGTTCATTGCATTGTGCAGACATTCTTGTGCTCCATCCCTATAGTTCAAGTTGACACAAAATCATGTAACTACCACACCAAGTCACATGGTAGTTTTCAGTTCTTTGTGGAACCACCACGCTGATTTCCACAATGACTATATTATTTAATGGAAAACGGTCCCACACTTTAGCCTCCCTAGTGGGAGTCAAATGATCTTTCTTTGTGATTTTCATGTACATTTTTTCTTATGGCTAATTATACTGGATATCTTTTTTTTATATGGAATTGCATTTATTGCGACTCATAGTAATCCCACAGGACAGGACAGAGCAGGGGAGTAGTCATTATAGAAAACAGATGGCCGCATCAAGCTTCCACAGTGTGGCTGGTGGTTTAGAATCACAGAACTTTCTACCCTGAAGGACAGAGTAGAACCACCTCTAGGTTTCTGAGATTGTTGTAACTCTTTACAAGAGTTGAGTAGCCATCTTTACATTCATCTCCTGATGAGCATCTGGTGATTTCGAACTGTGAATTACAGTCCAACCCAGAACTACTACCCCACCAAGACTTGTGCTTATAGATACATACGAGTAACATTTCTTGTTTTAAAAGTGATTCAGTGGAATGTGGAAACTATCAATCTCATTAGTATAATTTTTCTTGAAGTACATACACACAGAAAAAAAGTACTCATTGCCATTTGACTCATCTACAGGACAGAGTTGAATTGTCCTATAGGGTTTCAGGAGCTGTAAATCTCTCTTTTTAAAAAAAATTTTATTTTATTGGGGCCCCTTACACAACTCATGTACTCATGTCAATTTCATTATTGGGAGTCTAGGGGTGTAGTCTAACTTGTTAATCTGGAGATAGCCAATGAGGTCTCTGTGTGGGCAAGACTTTCTCCTGAGATGTCTGGGAAATCTCATGGTATTTCCCAATTGGAGAAAAGAAACTTAACTCTCAGTCTCTTGGAGTTGGTCTACTGACAAGACATGATGACAGCATGCGGATCCATCCTGATTCCTGGAGAATGGAGGAGCCAGAGAGGAGGCCACATAGGCTTGCCTTGATGGAACCAGACCTCTGGGCTGGAGAAGCCACGTGGAGATGTCTCCCAGTGCTGAGATACTCGGGAGGTCATGGGAAACTCTTGCAAGTGCTGAGGTGCTCCTACTGCCATAGGACACTGGTATCGGACATATGGGCTAATGTCGGACTTATGACTTTGTACTGGACTGGGTTGGGATGCTTTCTCAATGTTCCATTCCTCTTGAATATAAACCTTTCCTTTATATCCATATGTGTGTTTATGAATCTGTTTCTCTAGTCTACCCAGACTAACACAAGCTCTTATCACAATCCATAAATATTTCCATTTTGTCTAATACACCTTTACCTATGTAGTCATGATCTTTTTCAAAACATTTTCTTTCTACTTGAGCCTCTGGCATCAGCTCCTCATTTCCCCCCTCCCTGCCTCCCTTCTCTCCCTCCACTATGCCCCCTTAATAATTTGTAAATTATTCTCTCTCCCCTCCTATCTACACAAACTGCTATCTCATTTCACCTGCTTTTCTGCTGTCCACCCCTCTGGGATAGGGGCCATACATTGAGCATTGTGATTGATTCCCTCTTACTCCCCTGGTCCCACTTACCTCCTAGTATCACTGCTCCTCTTATTGGTCCTGAGGGGTTTATCTGTTCTGGATTTCTTGTGTTTTTAGCTCTTATCTCTACTAGTATACACACTATCATCTAGCCATATTGGTAAGACAGAATTGGGGTCATAGTAGTCAGGGGGTGGGTGTGGAAGGAAGGTTGTCTGTTTCATCAGTGCATTCTGTACCCTGACTCGCTCTTATCTTTCTTGTGGTCATTCTAATAGGAGGGTGTCCAACTGACTACTGGTGGACTTTAGGTCTCCACTCTGCCCTCCCCCTCACTCTCATTGATATGCTTTTTGTTTGTTTTGTTTTGGGTCTTTGATACTTGATACCTGATCCCATCGACACGTTATGATCACACAGACTGGTGTGTTTCTTCCTTGTGGGCTTTGTTGTTTTACAGCTGAATGGTCTCTCCTCTATCTTCAAGGCCTTAAGACCACAGATGCTATATCTTTTTATGGCCAGGCACCATCAGCTTTCTCCACCACATTTGCTTATGCACACATTTTGTCTTCAGGGATCATGTCAGGGAAGGTGAACATCCCAGAGTGCCATGTTAGTAGAACAAATTGTTCTACTGCTGCAGGAGTACTTGAGTGGAGGCCCAATGTTCATCTGCTATCATGATACTTTATAAACAAATATATGTACATAGCTCTATTCCCCTGTCATTGTATAAAAATGCATTTACACATACACATGCCTGTATTTAGACTTCTATAACTGTCCTATGATTCCCAGTTCTTTTCTCGATTTACTTTCCTCCCATCCCATTATGATGTTCGACTGTCATTCAGGTTTTGGCAATTCCTCTCGGCTATATTGCCCTTGATTGAGCATCCCCCCCACCCCCCTGCAAGCATCCTATGCCCTCCTTACCATCAATTTTAGATTACAAATTCTTCCCTTGCCCCTTGGTTTGTTGGCACCACCCCTTCCTTCTCCCCCATCTGTCCCGCTCCCATGTTCTTACCCCCTGCAGCTATTGGTCCCATTGTTTTCTCCTCCGGATTGTTCATCCTGCTTATCTTGTCCAGATAGACATGCAGAGACAATAATAGCAGAAGCACAAGGCAGAGCAAAACATAACAAAAAAGTAGTCAAAAAATAAATCAGCAACAGCTCATACAACAACAACAAAGGTAAGTAAATAGAGAGAAAAACAGCAAAAACTGAAAATCCATAAACAGTTCCAGGTCTGTCCATTGATCTTTATGAGTGTTTTCCAGTCAAGTCTGCTGGGGGTGTAATGCCCTGGCCCCTGTGTTGGCCTTTGGGATTCCTGGGGGACCCTTGCTGCTCTGCGCTACATCCATAGTGTTCGCCCAGTGCAGGGGTTAGGATTGGGCACATATCCCAGACTGACCCCCTTAGTGCTATGTGCCAGTGAGGGACACGCCATCCTGTTTCGTGGTGGGACGGCCCCTGTGATCCTTTCTGTGCATTGACTACTCTGAGCAGGAATATTGTCCTCGGGACCTGGAGAGCCAAGATGTGTTCCACTCTTTTCTTCCCTCTCCGTTCACTCCTGATCAGATGTGCCCCACTTTCTGTGCTGTAGCTTCAGTGCTGTTCTCTGAAATATGTTCCTCTGGGGTGGGGGTGGGGAGTGCTCATGTAGTTGGGATTGGGGGCTGGCCCCACTGACCTCTCTATTGGTTCCCTGGTTCGTGCCTGTATGTTGCATTCACATCTTGGCCAGGTTGCAGTCCAGTCCGGTTCCTCTCTCCCTCTCCTATGGAGATCTGAACAACACCCTCCCATTGGGTAAGTTAGTGCCCTGTTCCCCTGCCACCTCATCTCTCTTATTATTTCCCCCTCATTATTATTTGGCTGCCATATGTATCCCTGGGTGGGGTTTGGCACCTGCAATAGTACCTGGACCTCATCCTGGGAATGTTTATATTTAGTAACCTTTTCCATATGTCCCTTTTTCCTTTTTTTTTTTTTTGCTTATCTCAGTCGACTCATGTTGTACTTTTCCTTTTGTGCTTGGCATGATTCCTTCCAGTTCTTCCCTTGCAGCAATGTAATTCATGTGTTTATCACTGCTTTTTAGGGATGTGCGGTACTCCACTGTATGTCTGTAGTGTCGCTTTTTAAACCATTCCTCCATTGACAGAAATTTGGGTTGTTTCCAACTCCTTGCAATTGTGAACAGTGCTGCAATGAACATTGTTGCACAGAGATCTGGCCATGGTGTGTTTCTTGTCTCTTCTGGATATATGCCCAGTAGAGGGCTTGTTGGGTCATATGGTAGCTCAATTTCCATCTGTCTTAGATATCTCCTAATGGAGTTCCATAATGGCTGTTCATACTTACAGGTCTCCCCGCACTAGACAAGAGTTCCTATCTCTCTACTGCCCCTCCAACACTTGTTACTTTCTGATTTTTTGAATTGGGCTTTATTTGAGGGTATTAGATGGTATCTCATAGTTGTTTTAATTTGAATTTCTCTTATGGATAGGGATCTGGAACATTTTCTCATATGTTTATTGGCCATTTGAATTTCTACCCTTGAAAAACTTCTGTTCAGGTCCTTTGTCCATCTCCTCAGTGGGCAATTGATTTTTTTTCTTGTTGTAAGTTAGCAGAATAATGTAGATTTTGAATAAAGCCTTTTTCTGATGTGTCATTGCTAAAGATGTTTTCCCAGTCTGTGGTCTCTCTTATTACTATCCTGGCAAATTCTTTTGATGTACACAGGTGTTTTATATTCAGTATATCCACTTGTCAATTTGTGCCTCCTCTGTGTTTGTGTCCCTCCCTGTTTCCACTAGCCTATGTATACCCTGAATCAACGTTCTCAGGTTTATACCAATTCCCTCATTGATGGTTATGTTAGACAGGGTTCTCTAGAGAAAACAAAACCAGGACATTATATATATACACACATGTACATATTTATACATACACATATATACACACACAGATAAAATAACACCGAGCACTATGTTTTTGTAACATTTAATTAAATACATTTAATTTTGTAACATTTAATTAAATACATTTAATTAAAACATCTGGTACTGAAATTATATTTATATTTTTAAAATATATTTTGGTTGTTATATATATTGATAACTATGAAGGTAAGGAATAAAAACAAAAACATTTTTTTCCTGAAGTTAAAAATTTAGGCATTGGGCTGAGTCTAGGTGGTGTAGTGGTTGTGTGCAGGACTTCGGACCACAGGGCTGACAGTTCAAATCCAGCAGCAGCTCTCCAGGAGCAAGGCTGGCCTTCCTACTCGCACCAGGGCAGTGATGCCACACACACACACACACACACACACACACACACACACAAATTTAGGCGATATAGGGACACACACATCATAAGGAATAAACAGTTAATTAATCTATAAAGCAGTAAAAGCAAGTCGACTTACAAGCTTTCTATTTTCATATTTTCCAGTAAACATTTTTTTGGGGAGGACATCACTGCCCTCTGGTAGGAGTAGGAGGCCCAGCCTTGCTCCTGGAGAGCTGCTGCTGGATTTGAACCATCAATCCAGTGGGTTGCAGTCCCGCACACAACCACTAGGCTACTGGGGCTCAGCCCCCCAGTAAGGATTTTTATAAATCATTATATTAATAATATGGAGAAGAAATCAGAATAAACAAAAATTCAATCAGATACTGAATTAAATTCTTACAATAGTCAAGGTCAATCTTTATCTGCATGTTCTCTTATCTCTTGTTCTCTGATGGCCGGACGAGTGTGTGGCTGCATTAGCTGGCCAGGCTCACTTCCTGTGAGGCAATCCTGAGGAGAAGCCACATGGACCTACCTGATGCAGCCCTGGGTGCTCAAGCAGCCATGTGGAGGCCCCTGCCAGCACTGAGATACTGACGCACTCACTAATTTGACTTACCTTCAGCAGTCGGCATCATTGCGTGTGTTTTGTGAGATTGAGGAGAACTTTGTAGACTGATGTTCGACATATGGGCTAATGTTAGATTTATGGGCTTGGGCAACACTGGGTAAGGATGATTTCTTAATGTATACTTATCCCTTATATAAAACTCTCTCATATACATATGGGTTTCTGTGGATTTGTTTCTCTATTTAACCAGACTAACACAATGGTCCTAATAGTTTGGGGTTTTACCTCTAGGTCTGTGACCTACCTTGAGTTTATTCTTATGCATGGAGTGAGGTAAAGGTCTTGCATAATTTTTCTGCAGGTAGATATCCATTTTTCCCCCAGCTCCACTTGTTGAGGAGGGCATCTGCTTCCTGTTTGGACCAGGGTCAAACCAGGCAGCCCCTGGACCAGGTAGCCTATTGAACCAGGCAGCCCCTTGCACCCTTTTGCACCAGCCTCACAAGAAAGAGATGAACAACCTGCTGAACTTTGTAACCCCTGTCTCTGGCCTTTCACAGAGCTAATCTCCCTGAAGTGCACAGCCCCTTCACAGAGCTCATCTCTCAGGGCTGGGTCTGTATAGCCTCTTCCCTCAGTGTTCCAGAAGGTGGATCTGTGAAAGACAACATGTACCCAAAAACCATCTCCTGACTCAGACCCCACAACTGCAACATCAGAAAGCCTCATTCTCCTTATCGGTACATAAGTCCTTGGCTCAAGCCCTATATATATCTCACTGCCTCACTGCTGAGTGTGGCTACCGTGGCCTCACTCTTGGGCCTTGAAACTGCCCAGGAGCTCAAGATACTTCTGTCCCTTTCTCTGCAGTCCTTTCCCTTCTCCCAAATTCCTCCCCACCCTAATAAAGTCTTTCTTTACTTTTTATTCCTAACAGAGCTCTATTTCCTTTCTGTAGCTTCATCTCAACCTCTCACTGCCCATTTGATATTTTTTTGACTCTTATCAAAGATCAGTTTTTGTATACTGATGCTTTTATCTCTGGGTCTTCAATCTTTTTCCATTGGTCTGAGTATCTGTCATTATACCAATACAACATTGTTTTGATACTGTGATGGTATAATAGGTGCTGCAGTCAAGTAAAGCAAGCCCTCCAACTTTGTCTTTCTTGAGATGTTCTCTGCTAATTCTGAGTTTCTTCCCTCTCCATATGGAATTTCCCCAAAAATTTTCCCAAGTTTTTGAAGAAAGATGATGATATTTTTATCAGGATTCTCAGATATATTCTAATGTGTTTGGGGCCACTCAAATGTAATTTTTGGTGATCTGTTTAGATTCTTTGTGTGATTTATGATTGGACTGTTTGGTTGACAAGTTGTTTAAGTTTTGTATATGTTTTGGTTATTAGTTTTCTGAAGATGGTTGCTTGTATTCACCCCCCTTTTTTTCTTTTGGTAATGGATTTGGATGAACAAAAGATTTTAAATTTTATGAGGTCCCATTTCCTTATCTAGTCTTTTGCTATTTGTGCATTTGCTATTATACAAGGTAATCCATTATTAAAAGCTAGGCCTTTGCAAGCTGTTTTTTCTTCTTCAAAGAATTGCATAGTTTTCATGTGCATGCTGCACTTTATTTTAAATTTGTTTCTGGGTATGGTATGAGGCATTGATCCTATTTCATGTTTCTGCATGTGGGAATCCAACTTTCTACGCACCATTTATTAAATAGATTTTCTCCATTGAATAGACTGAACACCTCTGTCAAAAATCAATTGGCCACAGGTGTGTGGATTTATTCTTGAATGCTCCATTCTAGTCTATTGATCTGATTGGATATTGCTATACCATTAATAGGCTGTGTTGATATTGTTGCTGTATAGCATGTTTAAAATCAAAGTGTGAGTCATTCTACTTTGTTCTTGTTTATCAACATTGTTTTGGCTATTTGGGGTCACTTTTAATTCCAAATAAACTTGAGGACTGGTTTTTCTACTTATGCTAAGAAAGAAAGGCTTTGGATTTCAATCAGGATTATGTTGAATTTCTATATTGCTTTGAGGAAGCAGCTGTTTTTTTTTTTTTACTACACAAATGTGTCTTGCTTTGGGATGCCACCTAGGAATTTAATACTCAATTCCCTCTTGAATTGATATGGATTATAGCAGGAAGTCTTTGAGAAAGAACTAGTTGTGGGATGGATGATGAAGGTGGAGGTAGGCTGCTGAGAGAGCATATCAGCAGAGAGTTTTTGAATAGCGTTTACAGCCAGAGGGTGAATGACACAATGCTCCATAAAGGGACAGATAAATTGGAAGGAACTGTGTAGCCTTGTTTTCAGTGACTGGAAACAAGATTGAAGGCTCCAGTGTAAATGTTCAGCTTCCCTGACTCCTGTTCTGCAGAACAGATGAAGATAGTATCCGGGTTGATTTGGAGCCTTCTTATTGATCTAGAAAGGAGAATGGTGAATAGAACTCGGTAGGGAGAAAGGAGTAGACTGTAAAGGCAATTGTGCTGTGGAAAGTGATTAGAGGAGGAAGTTCTTGTTGTTGCTGAATATGCGCCAATGGGACCTGCAGTGGTTACGTCCCCAAAGAGAGAGTGAAGTGGAAGAATAGGAACTTTGGATTCAATCCCAGCATCAACTCTTGGGTAAACTCCTCTGAGTTAGTTTATAAATTTGGACAAAGATTTCATAAAGATTGCCTATCAATTGATGTTGGAAGCTAGTCATCTGATATTTCAAGTACTGGCGGGGCCAGCCTTGGTAGATAAGTTTCATTTGAGCTTCTAGGTGAAGCCATACTAGGAAAAAATGTCTATAAGTGTGCCTCTGAAAATGCATCAGGGAAAACGCTACAGATCCCCCCAGTGTGTGGTCTGCCTGGCTTGCAGAGTACATGCCACCAAGAGGGAGAATCCCTGGAAGAGGCCGTGCTCAATGAAGCAGGGGGCGGGAGATGCCCCACGAGATCAACTGGCACAGTTGCTGTGACAGACTCGGGCACTCTGAGCTGTGGTAGGAGAGGCAGGACGGGGAGGTTTGACTTTGGGGTACAGAGTGTTGCCATGAGGGGAGGGCCGCCTCTTTGGCAGTTCTCTCCATCTCTCTTTTCAATGTATGTCTGGTACTTAGCATAGTAACAAGCAGATGGCAGTGTCTGGAGGTGTAGAATTCTACTAGTTTTAGCTTTCTGCCTGCACTGCACACCCCTGTCTGCTCTGCCTCTGCTTTTGTGGAGCCTTGAGGGGTTGGAAGGGATTCCTCTCTCTCAGGGTCTTTTGTGGAGTGGCGCCATGTGACAGCCTCCAGGGCTCATGGAAACGGGGTCACAAGCTGTCAGGACTTTTGTGTGTCACCATGGCACGTCCACTTCTTCCCCTGGAGAACAGCTGTGGGCACTGGCTCAGAAAGGCAGTTCTTGCCCAGAGGCCTGGGCAACCCGGATTGTGGGGGAGAGAGGGAAGAGAAAGAGACTCACCTTGGTGTGCCACTGGAATCCAAAGGACACAGGGCGAGGGAAGGACATACTCTGGGGTGGGGCTGTGCTCAGTGCTGAAGGCCGGCAGAGAGGCAGAAGTGGGGCGGGTAGTGAGAGGCCAGGGAGCTCGGGAGCTGAGGGAATAGGGAAGATTGAGCAGAGAGAAGAGAAGCGTGGCATCCTGCTCTCACCCTCCTAGGCTCAGGAACAGGTACAGAGTTCTCTTCTGAGCTAAAATTTAGTTCCTGAAAAGTTTAAAGCTGAAAAATCAGAGTTTCAGGGAAGCGGGGGCTAGCTGGGTATACCCTTAGCCCAGGCACTGGCTCTGCTTTCCTTTCAGCACCAAGGACCTCTTTGTCATGACTTCAAGTCACTGCTGCATTGTCGAGGGTCAGCATCACACACCTTTCCTCTCTTTATCATGATGTCAAATCACTACTGTATTGGAGATGGGGGAATATTAGAAAGCCTTCTTCGGGAAACTCAGTCCAACATCTGGGTTCTGGTTGTACGCCCCATTGCCCTCAGATTTTACCTGGTGTCACCTCTCACTATTGCATTGGTACCCAGTTCCTAAAAAGAGAGACACTTCTGGTCTCCCTGTCCCCGTGTTTCCCAGGGGAGCAAAAGGCTCCCCTAAGGTTGGTTTCCTCTTTAGGATGGGGCATGGGTGGTTGAAAGACAGATGTTCTCCGGAGGTCACATGACCGATGACCTCTGAATGTGATATCCCATCGCATGGATAGTGCGGATGCAGAGGCCTCCCATGGAAGCAGATCCAGGCGAATGGGATCTGTGTTTTGCCTGTGTCCTCATATTTGTTCCCCTTCCTCCCCCACTGTTCTCCAAGAAGCTGGCCTTATGAATGGCTTCAGTGGGATTTCTTGTCTACCAACTTGTGGGATTGACCCATGAAAGGTGCCAGCAGGAGATCAGAGAGGATGAAAATGGAATGATTCAGTTTATATCTTAGGACCCCTTCCTGCTGGTTATGGACCTGTCCAGGAGACTTGACCATACTGTTCTCTGGCCAGGCTCAGGTAACTATTCTCAAGGCTCGACCTTTTAGCTTCAGAAGCTGCAGCTGTCTCTAAATTCTCTCCATCTTTGTAAATGTAAATAGTCCTTTGATTAAACTCCCCTCAGTCCTCCTGTTTGAGGGTGCCATCTGCTTTCAGCTCTGATGAAGATTAGCATAGGGGTGCATTGTCTCTGGAATCCCCAGATATTCTTGGATCAAGTCCCTTAATGATCATGGGCTATGAGGTCATGGTGCCTGAGTCGGAACTCTGACTCCCCCTCCCCCAGTGTGACCCCAGGGCATGCCATAGAACCTCTCTCAACCGACTTTCTCTCACATGGATGAGAGTGTCTAAAACGTATTGCTATGAAATCATAGAAGCCTGCATTAAGCAAAAACGTCAAAATGCGAAGCTATCATCTCCAGGCATTTCCTACATCTGGTGCTACCCTCTTCTGCAGGCCGCCTTTTCATCTCTCTAATCCTTCCCTGAAGAATGTTGCACGCTTTGATTTACAACTCACACACATGGTAGTTTTGGCAAACGCAAAATTTGTGGCACTCAAATTTTGTTCTTTTGAAATGTTCACTGAATATGGGGAGAAAAAGTCTGCAGGGGCAAGATCAGGCTGTAGGGTAGAAGGGCCAAGGTTTCAAAAAAACATTTACCATAGACTAGTCCTTGATTGCATCAGAGAATAAGCAGGTGCATTGTTCTGACAGGGAAAGAAAATCTTGGGTGCACTTTTCCTGGCTTTTTTCCTCCATCGATATAGATCTGATTTTCTTAAAATTCTTAATAAGCCCGCAGGACCACCCTGTGTCCTCTGAGAAAAATCTGTCAGCATTACTCCTTTGGAACCCCCAGCTCAGTTGCCTTAAATTTAGGAGCTGATCTCTCCTCTTAGAATTTCACTGTCCCTGGCTGTCACTGTTCTGACTGGACGTTTTTTGTAATGCACTCTAAGGAGATTAAGACAATTGCACCACTTAGAGAACTTGTCTGCAGCCATTGCCGACATGTTCAAACATATTTCATTTAGAGTAAGCTCCGTCGCAATGAGCATCCTCATATAATGGGGACAAACCGGTCCCCTCCCTCCTGGGTTATTACGAGGATTCAGTGGGGGAGACTCACGCCCTAAGCACCGGTCAGGCTCAGAGAACCTGAACAGCTGCCTCTGCTTCTCCTCGGCCCCTCTACGATCACATCCTCTTCCCCCATCGGGATGCCAGGCAAGAGCAGGCTTCCATCCAGGCAGCTCGGGGTCAGTCCCTTGGTAGCTGTTAGGGGGAGTTCTAGTTCAGGCAGGTATTTTCAACTTAATACCTTGACCCTGGTGAATGAATACATGTTAATTACTAATGTGGTTCTGTCCCCATGGGATCATAAGGTTTTACAACTGGAGGCACCTCCAAAATTCATGATTGCGCCTCCTTTTCAGCTTTGGAAGCAGAGAGGCTTGTTCCAAGGATTAAATGGGGGCTTGTTATGAGGGGTTGATATTAAGGTTTTTTAGGATAATTAAGTGGAACTTTGCTAAGAGAATTACAGGTAGCCTTCCCTAAGGCACTTAGCTAGTGATTCATAAAATTCCTTCCTTGTTTCCCCAGCTCCCCATCATGATTTAGTCTAACTGGTGCTTAGTTGGCATGTTTAAAGCATTTCCTAGAATATGTGATTGTGGCCCAATCCTACTGTTTTCCAGTGATGATCTGTCCTTCATCGAGTCAAGTAAAATTGGGAGCATTCACTGGGATATATCTGAGAAAAGCTAGTGGTCTAATGCTAAAAACCAGCCCCAGAAATCCTCCGGAGGACAGTTCTTCTCTGACCCACATGAGGTTGCTATGAATTCAAACTTCCTGGAAGCAGCTGCTCAATACTTTAAAAGATCATTATTGGACCCCACGACCCTGAGAATGGAATAGAGGGTGCCCAGCTATCACTACCAGCTGCTCTGAAAAGGATCATCTTGCTTGGTCATGGGTGGAGTGGGGGAAGGGGGTGGAACAAAACTCAAGGTCATAAACAAAGACAGGAGCTCAAGGCAAAGGCTCTTGATCTCTCCTCTTGTCTGAAACGTGGTTAGAAGGAAAAGAATCAACCACAGGAGACTCAAAGGGCAGCCTTTAGTCAACCTCAAACTTCAGAGCATTAGCGCAGAAGCAGGAAAGGAGGCAGGCCCCACAGGGAGAGGCTGGAGTGAATTACAATGGGTGAGTTGCAACACATGGGTTTGAATTGAATGTAAAAGTCAATGATTTGCTTAGCAAGGTAAAAAATTTTAAAAAACAGAAAAGAAAATGACTCATTTTTAGCCCTTGTTGTACCTGTCTTGTTTCTGTTGATTTCAGTTGATGAGAAGCCTTCCCTACTACCATTTTCTGAAGCCAAGATTCCTTGGGAGTGAACTTCAGCTGCTAAAGCTGTAGACAGCGGTCTGGAAGTGGTAAACTTGGTACATGTGCCTGGCCTTGTGTAGAAAACTCAGCCTACAGTGAACCCTCAGTGTGGACAGGGCCCAAGATGCCCTATCCATCTGGGAAGAGCCTAGCATAATTGGGATCTGAAACTAGAGCCCAAATGAGAGCATGGATGTGTCTTTGCCTGTAGCTGAGAAAAGATTGTTCTCCTGCTATTCTGAGGTCGCCGAAGGGCTGAGAAGATGCCCAGGCATGTCACAACTTCTGGCATGTTTGAAAGATCGTTTTCCAGTGTGGTTCCTGGAAGAAACTGAGAATTTATACTCCTTATGGACAGTTAAAGATACAGCCCTTCTCCTCCAAGTCTGGCAGGCAAGAAGAGCTGTTTTTTTGTTTTGTTTTGTTTTGTTTTGTTTTTAACCTAACAAGCTGGGGTTTGCGGAGAAAGAGAAAGTACAGGGCTGAGACGGTCAGCAAGGCAATTCTGCATAGGGAAGCTCTATGGCACACATGTGGGGGAAACCAGGGAGAGCAGGGCCAGCCAAAGGAAGAGGGCTGACAGGGATGTGCTGGTCTGTTCCTGCCCCTGATGTCCACCTCTGCTACATGAGTTTAGACTACCTGCTTGGATGACACCCTGAGTGGCACTTCCTGACCACTAACACATCACCACCCCCACCCCACCCTCAACAAAAATGGAGATGACACATGTCTAAGCACTTTGGTTCCTAGGAAGAGAAAGCACACCTCAGACCCGCATTCAGTCCGCATTTATTTTTCAGTTGTCTTCTGAGAAGGCCAGTCACAGTCCTGGGCCTGGGAAGGAGCAGGAGACCAGGGCCCAGGCCCCTGGAGGACACTACCTTTCCTTGGCCTTCCAGTTTCTTTCAAGTCTAGGTGCTTAGTTTTACACCTCCAAGTTAACAGGCTTGAAGGAAAACGAAACAACCTGCTCGGTCGAAGGGCAGCAGGAAACCTTTGATGAGATGGACAGACACAGTGGCTGCATGGTTGGGCTCCTGCGTCAGAACCAGTGAGAGGATGGCACTGGACCAGGCAGTGCTTGCTTTTGTTCTCACTGCCTCCGGCGAGTGGAACCGTCTCGATGGTACCCAGTAACAAATAACACATTGTAAGGCAGGGGGCAATATTCAACTCAGAATAGTAATCAATTCTATGTTATAGAATCTAGTTAATAAATTAATATATAAAAGGTGCTCAGAACTATATGTACGCATAGTGAATCCTTGGTATCCCATTATTTTCAATTTTTCTTTAGATTTTTAATAAATTTATCCTAGCCTTATTTAACAGTCTTCCCCTATGGTAATTTCTGAAACATGCTCTCAATCATATTTGATGATGCACATCTTTTACAATAGGGAGCTTTTCATATAGTGAAAACATATTCAGAGAACATCCTAAATATTTCTTTTCCCTCCAACATTTTACTGGCATATAATTCACATATCGTATAATATACAATAGTTTAATCACTTGAAGAAGAGTTGTACAATCATCACCACAATCAGTTTTAGAACATTTTCTTCATTAGCTCCCCATTTCCCCCAAGCTCTCCTGCCATACCCCCAAGGAAACATTCCTCCAGTTGCTGTCTCTATAGATTTATCAGTCCTCGATTTCATATGCAGAAAAATATTTAGAAACCAGCAAACAGGGAGCTGCCATCTTCCAAAATGACGGGCACCAAGGGAAGGAGGAGGGGCACCCGCTACCTCTTCTCCAGGCCCTGCAGGAAGCATGGAGTCATTCCCCTGGCCACATACATGAGTATCTACAAGAAAGGTGACGTTGTGGACATCAAGAGCATGGGCACTGTTCAGCAGGGGATGCCACACAAGTGCTAATACTGTGAGACCGGACGCATCTACATGACCCAGCACGCTGTGGGCTGACAAGATCCTCACCCAGAGAATCACCAAGTGCATTGAACACGTCAAGCACTCCAAGAGCCAGGACAGCTTCCCGAAGTGTGTGAAGGAGAAGGACCTGAAGAAGAAGGAGGAGGCCAAGGAGAAGGGCACCTGGGTGCAGCTGAAGCGCCAGCCTGCCCCTCTGAGAGAGGCCCACTTTGTGCGGACCAATGGGAAGGAGCCCGGGCTGATGGAGCCCATCCTCTATGAGTTCATGGCCTAGTCTGAAATAAAGTTGCTCAGGGAGAAAAAAAACCAAACCAAACAAAAACAAAAACAAAACTAATAAGAATAACAAGGTAAAAGAGATAAACACCTCAATGGAAAAGACAGTGGAAAATATTTTTAAAAAACTAGAACAAATTTAAATGTGCCATAAGAAAGATCAAATGATGGGGTGGTAAATTTTAACCAGATTTCACCTGCTACAATCCACTTTCCAAAGGACTCTGCATGGCAGTCAGGCCATTCCCCTCACCTCCCTGGTCCATGCTCAAACAGGAGTCCCCAAGAGCTCCATCCACACCAACTTCTTCTCTTTTTTAACATGGAACAACTTTAAAATGGATCTAAAGGGATATCAAATGATAAGATATTACATTTTGATCCAATTAAATCTTTCATAATTGATTTTATAATGCCCTCTGTCTGATACCACCTTTCTCAACTGTGACCTGCGGGGATTCACTGGGAGCATAATCCATGTATGGACCCTACAAACGGGTGTTGGGCTTCCACGTGCTGTACCAGGTGAGATCAATCTATATTAATAATAACTGTATTAATAATTAAGTATTTATAAACCGCTGGAACAGGAGTAGACTAGCGCCTGGAAACCTCCTGACCGAGAACAAAGCCATTGGAGGATTTTTGTAGTTCAGAATAGGGAGTTAGCTGAAGAGGAGGGATTTTCTAACAGTGACATGCTCATCAAGTTGGCGGGTCATGAGGTTGGGGAGACAGCACAGCTGCAGGTGACAAACAGCTCAGGAGCTTAGAATATGGGGCGCATTTCTTGCTAATTGGGCAGGCAGAGTTTTGAGATTTCTCCGAAGAGTCGAGGTCTTGTTTGGAGAGCCGGGAGAGGGTAGGAGAAGGGGGGCTCACTGCTAGCAGGGGTTAAAGGCAATTTAAAATAAAATGGAGTTCTTCATGTTAAGCTAGGTTACTACACACAGTTTTCCATAACTTTCTGCAAACCAAGTGTTCACAATTTAAGCTCCGATACGCTCTCCTGTAGATTTGGATATTTACAGTTCTTGCATCACACAGAAAATATGGCCTGGGTGTGGATGCTAATTTGTTACTATGGCAAGGTGGGCGTGTTAATGTACTGGGTGGGGGTGCGGGTGTGCAGTTCTTGTTAGGATGTGTGTGTGTGTGTGTGTCTGAAACTGAAGGCATATTTTCTTTTGCTGGGGGAGCGAGGGGGGTAGGGTGGGGAAGCGGGGAGACACATGAGTATGTTAGGAAGGGCAGAACAGGAAGAAGGCCCTGGCATAGAAAATGGGAAATGGGAAAGAGCTTCAAAGTATGAGACTATTGTAGTAGAATAAAAGTACAGCAACTCAAACATATAATAAAAAGTAAAACTTAAAGCTGCCTTTTACGTGAGAAACCTGCTCTTTGTTTAACATATATATTTCAACACGTATTGTGCTGTGTGGGAAGTGATGCCAAGTGGTGGGGAAGGGCACTGGAGCTCAAAGCATGAAAGTAGGAAGGGAAGGGACAAAATGGAAGAAGGAAGGAAGGACAGGAGGAAGGGAAGGAGGGAAGAAGGAAGAAAAGATAGATAGAAAATTGAAAAGTGAGGCTCACAGAACTGACTTGTCGCTGGTAAAGGGGAGTCTGTAAATGGCATTACTGCAACCCCACTTTAAGAATCTTTATGCTGAGTTTCTTGCTGCTGAGAAGTCGAGGCTATCCCTAGTGGACTTTCTCAGGAAGTTACTGATGAGACCTTCCTGTGCTTGTAGTCATCTTGTCTAGTCAATCCTCAAAATTTTAGTTATCAATAGCATTATTACCACTTCTCTTTCATTCTGGATTATTTCCATTTTTAATATCTCTGAAATATGGAGACTTTTACATATTTCTGTTTTCTTGCTATATAAAGTTATGATGTGTATCGCAGTAAATTAAATTGTTGTTACTGTGCTAGTCTGGATAGACTAGAGAAACAAATTCATAGACACTCATATGTATATAAGATGGAGGTTTATACACAGGAGCAATTGAATATTGAGAAAATGTCCTAGTTCAGTTCAGGTCAAGTCTCTAAGTCCAATATTAGCCCACATGTCTGATTGCAATATATAAAGTCTTTTTCAGATTCATGAAATACATGTAATGATGTCAAATGCAGGAGGCTCAGAGGCCAGTGGGTTGGAAGTCTTGTGCATACAGTGGCGGTATAAGAATCTCAGCACTGGCAGGGATCACTGTGTGGCTCCTCCAGCTACAGAGGTCTGGTTGCATCAGGGTAGGTCCGTGTGCCTTCTCCAGCTCCCAGGGCATAGTGTCATTCATATGCCTTGTCAGTTGAGCATCTCTCAGGGAATGAGGAGAGAGAGAGAGAGAGAGAGAGAGAGAGAGAGAGAGAGAGAGAGAGAGGTCTCCCACAGCTTAAGGAGGGAAATCCAGGAGTTCCCAGGATCCTTAGGAGAAGGCCATGCCCACACAGAGGCACCTTTTCACTGCTAATCCTCTCAAGTCCCAAATTGACATCAGATTATATAACTACTACAGTTACCATTTTAGAGTAAATGCTCAATGAACAACAAGCACTCCATATGCTTTTGGAAAGGACAAGTTCCCTTCCTCATAGGTGTCTGGGCTTTCTCTCACCAGGAATTGGAGTTACAGCGCTTCAACCCAAACTACGCTCCAGCCGTGCTGGAGCCATCCTGCTGACTCAAGGACTGCTAGCTCTGGTTTGATCAGAATAAAATGTGTACTCAGCTGACGAACTGCCACTGATGCCGAATCCATGATGGTTTTATTCCCTTGTTAGTCACTAGGCTAAGTATGTGAGTAGGTAGGTTGCCTCCTATTGCAACAAGCTAAACAACAGAATGACTTAGTGGGTCATAGGGCAGGTTCTTAAAGGAAAGGCATTGCATTTGCTGATACTACTCTTCCCGTAGGCACAGGGGACTTCCCTAAAACGCAGTCCCAGTAATTCTAGTGGGATTTACAACCAGAAGACTCTCTCTCCAAAAACATCCTAGGACCACCGGACTGAGGTGTGAGCTATGTGAGTTGGAAGTCTTGAAGAAAAGAGGAAGTAATCTCTTCCTGTTTATCATGAGCTCTAAAGAGCTACTTCCTTGGACTTTTCTGTGAAATAGCAAGAGAGACAGAACCCAACAACATAATTTGACTCCTAGATCCAGCTATGCCTCTAAGAACTTTTCAGTCAAACTTACTTGGTTGGGTTATAGCTAACATATTCAATCTATCCTTTGCAATGGACAGAATACTCACCTAATACAACTCCTTCATTGAAATTGTGGACACGGGAATGCATTTTATAATATGATCTTCTATGATCCCCACAAAAATCCTGCATGTGAGGTAGGAGTAACTGACTTTTCATATTAAGAAGCAAAAAAAGGGCTGAGTCCTGGGGGTGTAGTGGTTGAGTGCAGGACTGTGGCCCACTGGCTTGGCAGTTCAAATCCAGCAGCAGCTCTCCAGGAGCAAGGCTGTGCCTCCCACTCCCACAGTGATGCCCAAAAAACAAACAAACAGACAAACAAAAAGAAGCAAAAAAACAGACTTTAAGTTACTTGTTAAAAGCTAACTGTGGTAAACCAGAAGATGCACTAGTCTAATCCAGTGTTACTTGTCTTCCATTCTTATTTTCAAGGACAATGAAACTTGTTATCAATTTATGATTACATTTGACACCTGGATTTCAAAGACTGTTCTGTGCAAGCACTTTATGTCTATTAACTCTCTTAATTAGCTCCATATCCCAGCCATCCCTAGATTTCTGAGGGCAGAGATGAAAAACAAGCCAGCTGAGGTGCGGAATGCCTGCAGTCCACATTGTCTGGGCACGTGCTCGCCAGAGAGCTCTGTGCTGCCTGGAGCCAGCTATCTCACTCCCATCTCGCAAGCCTATCTCCCCACTATTTTTGTTGAGCTGCTGGCTCTTCAGTGGCTCTGCCCCGGCTCTGTGGAGTTCACACTTATCTGCTCTTGGCACCTTATAATGGCTTCTGAGGTGAGGTTCTATCTTAGCCTGACAGGTGTTTGATGAGTGAGGAGGGACCAGGGGTGGAGTCAACACCTTGGTCCTCCCAAGCCACCACTTGACACTCTTGCTTTGCACCCTTTCTTGATTGTTGACAGTTGGCCCTTCCACCATCCTGAGAAATGTGACCTTGTTAGCAAAACATCTGACTATGTTTTCTTTGCTCAAGAGTTTCACTCATGCTGTGCCTGGGGGGGGGGGGGAGCCATAAGTTTGTTTGTTTCCTTTTTCTGATTCTAGGATAGAGATATCTTGGTGCTTAAAACCTACTTACCTTTTAAGTCAGAACAGAGCTAGGTGTTGATGACTCAGACACAAAGAAGGAGAGTACCACCTTAAAAGTCAGAGTGGAGGTGACTGAGAACACAGGTCATTATTGATGTGACCAATGAGTGCTGCAGACACAGACCAAGACATTCAGTGGGTGAGTAGACAGACAGAATGAAGGAAGAAGGGTGGCGATTTGGGTGTGAAATTAAAGGATAAACAGGACTGTAAAATACAGGAGTCAGAAGGAGAACCAGTGCTAAATCACATTGGACATGATGATGGTGGCTAATTCATTCAACAGCACACCTTTTATTAACATTCTCTCTCCACCCATTCCCTTGTATATGATATTGTCTTAAAAACAAGCTTCATGTGTCCAAGACCTGTTCTCAGAATCTAACTCTGGGAGTCCCTGAGTAATGCAAACAGTTAACACAGAGATGAAAGATTGGAGGCTTGAGTTTGCCCAGAAGTGTCTTGGAAGGAAGGGCTGGCAACCTGAAAATCAGACTCACTTCCATTGAGTCGAGACTGACTCAGAGGGACCCCCTGGGTGTCTTTGACATTGTAGCTATTTGCAGGAGTAGAAAACCCAGGCTTTCTCTCAAGGAGATGATGGTCATTTCAAACCATGAGCCATTTCGACTGCAGCCCAATGTGCAACCACCGCTCCACCAGGGTTCCTACTTTTGAAAAAAAATCAGCCATTGGAAGCCAAGTAGAGTACAGTCTTACTGCAGCACACATAGGATTGTCAACAGTTGGAGCTGATTCCATAGCTACTATTAATTGGGGAGGGGGAGGTTTAAACTAAGGAAGTCAGTACTGGGACTACTAATCAAAAACAGATATTTAGGAAGAAATTCTGAAATTGGAACACTTGCAGAATAGTTGAAAATAATAAAGCCTTGGCTGGTCATATTCTGCATAGTGGTGGACGGAGATGAAGCACAGAGGTAAAGACCACACTGGCTCATGTAACAGCTCTAGCATATCCACAGTGTGGCCACTGCTTTTAATTGCCATAGAAACCTTGAAAATGGAGAAGGATGGGTTGGAGCTGTCGATGCAAACTATGCTTTCAAAGTAGGAGAGCTTCAGGACAGAGAACAGACTGTGCTGAAAGTGAGGCTCCAGATTTGATCATAAGAGAGAATACGTAGCTGCAGAACATCCACGATGTGGAAATTAGGGGCCTGATAGGGAGCAAGGAGACCCTGATACTAAAGTGGATCAGCAGGATCCTCTGCGCACCACAGGATGTCATTAAAAAAGCGAAAGAGCCTTTTGGGGTGGGGCTTGTGAAAAATACGTGGATGGGAACACGAAACAGAAGTGGGTAGAGACAGACTGGTAACAGATTTCTGACAATGACACATAGAACAAGGGACTAAGATCTGTGAATACCTCAACAACAAAAAGATAGACAGTCTAATTAAAACATGGATAGAAGTCATGAACAGACATTTGATCAAAGAAGGCTGCCTGGCAGTTAACAAACAAGGAAGAAAATTGCTCACAATCAATAGCCATTTGAGAGATGCAAGTGGGGAAAAAAACCCCACCTTGCTCCAGGATTAATAGCAAAGCTAAACAAACAAACAAACAGCAAAATGAAACCACAGAACAGAACAGAAAAATTTTGGAAAGGATGCAGAGAGATTATACAACCCTTGGGGACAGTAGAATGTTGGTTCCTCAAAAACCGAGAATAGAAATGCCACGCAAACCCCCTGACGTTCTTAGACGCCATCGAGTTGGTTCAAATTCACATGCACGAAAGAAAGAAAGACCAGACCTGTGCCATTCTCACAACAGTTCCTATGCCTCAGCCCATTGTTGCCGCCACTGTGCCAGCCCATCTCCTGGAGGCATTCTTCTGTTTTGTTACCCGTCCACTTTACCAAACCTGGTTTCCTTCTCCAGGAATGGATCCCTCCTGAAAATATGTCCAAAACATGTGAGATAAAAAACAATAGGCAACAGCATGATAAGTGAAGAAAAGATTAAAGTTGTCGCGGATTTCATCTTGCTTGGATCCATAATCGATGCTCATGGAAGCAGAAGTGAAGAGATCAAATGATACACTGGATTAGGTAAATCTGCTGCAGAAGACTTTAAAATGTGACAGTGGCGATACCAGGAGAGTGGAGGAAAGTTGGGGCAAAAAAGGGGAAACCAATAACAAGAATGTACATGTAGCCCCTTCTCCGGGAAACAGAGAAGTGGGACAGATGATGGGAGACATCAGAGAGTGTAAAACATGACAAAATAATAATAATTTATAAATTATCAATGGTTCATAAGGTGAGGTGGGGAGGAAGGGGAAAAATGAGGAGCTGATACCAAGGACTCAAGTAAGTAAATTCTCAAAGCAAATGTTTTGAGAATGACGATGGCAACAAATGTACAAATATGCTTGACAAAATGGATGGGTGAATGGATTGTGATAAGAATTATGTGAGCCTCCAATAAAATGATCTAAAACAAACAAAATTTTGAAAAGCAAGGGTATTACTTTGAGGACTAAGATGCGTCTGACCTAAGCCACGGCATTTCCAATACTATCAACTGCATGTGAAAGTCGGCCACTGAATAAGCAAGACAGAACAATCACTGCACGTGTGCTAAACAACATTGAAAGTACCAAGCACTGCTAAAAAAAAAAAAAAACAGACAAAAACACATCTGTTTGGGAAGAAGTACAACCAGAATGCTACTTAGATACAAGGATGGCAAAATCCTTTTATATAGTATATATTGTAGAAATATAAGAGCCAAGATATGAATACATACATGCATCACCATGTTCATTGCAGAAATATTCATCATAGCAAAAAGATGGAAGCAGCACAAATGCCCATTAGTGAATGAATGGATAAATAGACATTTCTTCATTATGTCTTTCAGAAAAATAATCATTAACTTTTTTCTTCCTTAAGAAAAATTCAATTCTTTTGATAGCTAGGCACCATCAGCTTTCTTCACCACTTTTGCTTATGCATCCATTTGTCTTCAGCAATCATACAGGGAAGGCGAGAGCACACAATGATATGATTTTTTTCTTCCTTGATACCTGATACTTGATTCCTTTGCCACCCTGTGACCACACAGGTTGTGCTTCTATGTGGGTTTTGTTGCTTCTGAGCTGAATAACCGCTTGTTTATCTTCAAGCCTTTAAGACGCCAGACACTATGTCTTTTGATAGCAGAACACTATCAGCTTTCTTCACCACATTTGCTCATGCATCATGGAATGTCAGTTAAATACAAAAAAATATTCTTGCATTGAGGGAGTACTTGAGTGGAGGCCCAAGGTCCATCTGCTACCTTAATACTAAACCTATAAATACATGCACATAGGTCTATTTCCCCATCCTCATATATAAATATATTTACATGTGTACCTACTTTTATTTAGACTTCTATAAATGCCCTTTGCCTGCTAGTTCTTTCCTCTATTTCCTCTTACTTTCCTCTTTCCCACTATCATGCTCAGCCTTCATTTGGGTTTCAGTAATTCCTCTCGGTTACATTACTTTTGATCAAGCCCTACCAGACCTCCTACATCCTCTTTCCCACTGATTTGGATCACTTGCTGATCCCTTGTCCCTGGGTTTGTTAATACCACTTTATTTTCTCCACCTTCCTGACTCCTATGTCTCATTAGAACCATCGGTTCCTTTGTATTTTCCTCCAGATTGTTTATCCAACTTATCTTAACCTCATAGATCTGCGGAAATAATAACATGCATAAAAATAAGAGAACAAAACAAAGCTACAAAACAAAGCAACAATAACAACAAACTAATGACAAAAAAGAAAAGCCTATAAATAGTTCAAGGAGTGTTTGTTGGCCTTTAGGAGTGTTTTCTAGTCGATCTGATGGGGTGCAATACCCTGGTCCCAAAGTCCATTTTTGGTACTCCCTTGGGACTTCCTTGCTCTGCTCCCCTTGCTGTTCTGTTGCACTCAACTTACTGTTTTGCCTCAGTGTGGTGTGGTCAGATCAGGCACAACTCCCACAGTGTGTCTCCAGTGTTGTCCCCTGTAGGGCTATGGGTTAGTGAGGGACGCCATGTCTCATAGTGGGGGCCAGTCATATGGAAGATTTGCTGTGTCACTTTCTCTACCTCTCTTTTCAATTGCTGTTGTGTGCTCTGAAAAGCTTGAAGGCAAACAAGTGGGCATCTAGCTGAGAAGCAAAAAAGTCCACATGGAAGAGGCACACTAACCTTTGTGATCATGAGGTGTCGAAGGGATCAGGTAACAGGCATCAAAGACCAAAACTCAAATCATTGTGAATTAGGGGGAGTGCAGATTAGGGAGCCAAGACCCATCTGTAGGCAACTGGTCATCCCCTTACAGAAGGGTATGAGGAAGGAGATGAGCCAGTCAGGGTGCATATAGCAACAATGAAACATACAACTTTCCTCTAGTTCCTAAATGCTTAATCCCTCTGCCCCTATCATGATCTCACTTCTACCTTACAAATCTGGCTAGACCAGAGGATTTACACTGATACAGATAGGAACTGGAAACACAGGGAATCCAGGACAGATGATGTCTTCAGGACCAGTGGTGAGAGTGGTGATACTGGGAGGGTGGGGTAGAAGGGGAAGCTGACTAAAATTATCTACATATAATCACCTCTCTAGGTGACAGACAGAAAAGTGAATGAAGGGAGACATTGGATAGTGTAAGAGATGACACAATAATAATAATATATAAATTGTCAAGGGTTTATGAGGGAGAGGGAAGTGGGGATGGAGGAGAAAATAAGGATCTGATAAAAAGGACTCAAGTAGAAAGCAGATGTTTTGAGGATGATGATGGAAGCAAATGTACAAATGTGCTTGACACAATTAATGTGTGTATGGATTGTAATAAGAATTTTATGAGCCCCCAATTAAAAAAATAAATTTAAGATTTATTATTTCTGACTGTGAGCTGTTTGGGGGAATGTTAGGTATAATCTCTAAGAGTCTGTTTCCACACCTTACATAAAAAACATAACATAAAATACTAATAACTTTGAGAATTATTTGTTTGTGTAGAGCTGTGCTTCTAATAGTTTTGCCTTGGAACCACCAGTATAAGAATGACATGAGACATGTGTTAATATTAAAATTTGCTAACCAGAATTTTGGAAGATAAGATTATGAACCTGGATTTAAAAACAAACAAAATAATAATGATTTATAAAGTATTGAGGGTGAATAGAGAGAGGGAGTGGGAAAGGAGGGTAAAGGATGAAAAACTGATATCAAGGGCTCAAGTGGAAAAGCAGATGTTTGGAGAATGATGAGGGCAGCAGGCATGCGAAGGTACTTGGCACAGTATATGCATATATGTATTGTGATAAGTGATGTACGAGTCCCCAATAAAAATATTTAAAAATCAAACAAATTCCACAGCTGTTTGTTCAAAGACAATAAGAGAACTACAAGTTTAGTCTCTTATTGTTTATCCTGGCGACAGGTATGGTGGTGGTTGAACATCTTATGTCCTCAGGAAATGATAGATAATGTTATTTAGCACAAAATGATGCTGCTAAGGTGAGCCAGGGACATATATAAAACACAGATGCATGAATAGATTTTGGATTTGCACTTAATTCTAGCCCCAATATAAGAAAAATTAGTTCTTATGGCATGGCTCTGCTGATGCTCAACTTCACATGAAGAGATCACTGAAGATAAAGCAAAGGGTGGTGAAGAAACTAGATGGTGAATGGCTATCAGAAAGAACAGTGTCTGGGGTCTTACAGGCTTGTTTGCAAACATGTGATTATCTAAGTGAAGTCAGCTAAAACCACATAGAAAAAGCACACCAATCTGTGTTATCTAAAGATTGTAAATAATATAATCCAAATTAAAGGAGAGAATAGCATCAGAGCTTAAATTGTGAATACCTGGTTTGCAGAAGATTATGGATGACAGGGATAGCGCCAAATCCATTTGCAGGGTCCACACATGGCTTAAGTCCCCATGAACCCCCATAGCTGAGACCTGTGAATAGCCCTCGGAGAGCATTATAAAGTCAATTATAGCAGACATAGTTAGGTCAAAATGTGATATTTTATCTTTTGATCACCCTTTAGACTCATTGTAAAGTTGTTTTAATTAAAAGAGAAAGAAGATAGGGAAGCACAGGTGGATTGAATGTCTGGGGAATTCCTTTAGACCATGGAACAGTGAGGTGAACAGTGACCCCTGTCAACATGAAAAATGCATCAGAAAGTGGATTGTTGCAGATGCTATTAGGTTAAAATTTAGCACCCTGTCATTTAATCTTCCTAAGGATTTTTCCTTATATAGAACATTTACATTTGTTCTAGCTTTTAATATTTCTGCTTTCTTTTTGAAGTTTTTTTTAGAATATATTTTACTTTGTTATTCTTGATAGCTTCTGTTGTCTGTTTTTGATGTTTTTCGGTATCTGAAATTCAGGATAGGTAAATCTTTAGAGACAGTTACTGAATTAATGGCCCTTGGGGGTATGGCAGGAGGTCAGAGAGCTAATAACAATAAGCATAAGATTGAAGAAAATGTTCTAAAATTGATTGTGGTAATGATCGTACAACTCTTCTTGATGAGACTGAACGATTACATCAGATGACATTAGATGCTAATAAAACTTGGGGTGGGGACAGGAGGAGTTTTTTTGTTACTGTGTTGAGTGGTATTGTGATTTCTAAGGAGAAATTGGGTTGGTGTTACATAACAGAAGCAGAGAACAATACATCTGGAGTCCAAGAGATTCCTTAGGTCAGCGGTTCTCAACCTTGGGGTTGCAACCCTTTTGGGGGTTGAATGACCCTTTCACAGGGGTCTCCTGATTCATACTAGCAGCAAAATTGCAGTTTTGAAGTAGCAACGAAAATAATTTTACCACTAAGGGGTCACCACAATCTGAGGAACTGTGGGCTGAGCCCCAGTTGCGTAGTGGTTGTGCGCAGGACTGCGGCCCACTGGGTTGGAGGTTCAAATCCAGCAGCAAGGCTGTGTCCCTACTCCCACCATCAGAGGGCAGTGATGCCTTAAAAAAAAAAAATATGAGGAACGGTATTAAAGAGTCGCTGCACTAGGAAAGTTTGGAACCACTTAGGTCGTCTCTTAGTACTATCATGTCCTATGATGAAAGTAAATGGTAAACAATAACAACCCAATTCCGATAGGACTATGAATGGCCCAGACTCTTCAGGAATTAAGATTTAGGTTGCCCTATTGGGCAAAGCACCTGACCACTAGAGGTATTTACTTAGAGCAAAGGGAAATGTGTGGAGGAAGAAGGTAGTTTCAAACACCACATGACTAGAAGCAGAAAAGAGGACTTTAATTATTGTGACCATTTCCTCTTTAGGTATCAAGTATTTTTGTTTTGTTCACTTATAAACTATAAGATATATATGGAGATACAATTGATGTATGGATTGTTATAAGAGCCCCAATAAAATGATTTATTAAAAAAAAGAATAAAAAGATATATATGGAGAGGATGTCGCTAACGGTGGGATATGCAAATTTCCTCTAGTTCTCAAATGCTTCCTCCTACCCACTATCATGATGCCAATTCTACCAGACAGATCCAGCTAGACCAGTGGATGTACACTGGAATTGGAAACCTTGGGAATTTAGGATAGATGATCCCTCAGGACTAGTGGTGAGAGTGGTGGTATTGGGAGGGTGGAGGGATGGTGAAATAGAAAGGGGGAACCAATTTCAAGGATGTACACATGACCCCTCTTTGGGGTACGGACAATGGAGAGGTGAGTGAGGGGACACATTGAACAGTGTATTATATTAAAAGACAATACAATTTGTAAATTATTAAGGGTTAATGGGGGAGTGGGGTGGGGAGGGAAGGGAAATATGGGGAGCTAGTCCTGGGGGCCTAGGTTGAGGGAGGATGTTTTGAGAGTGATGATGGCAACAAGTGTGTAAATGTGGCCTGCATACAATTGATGGGTTGTGATGAGACTTGTATGAGACCCCAATAAAAAGATTTATGTAAAAAAAAACTAAGATAATAAAAAATTCCAGTTGAAAATTTCTCTCCCCTGAAAAATAAAAGATATAGATGGAGTTATCTCATTTTTTTGTTGTATGTATGCTACAACAAAATGTAACTTGTTTCATGTTAAGTAGGTATAATCATGACGTTAGCAGCGTCTTTACTCGGTGATTATGATGTCTAATCTATAGAGCTGTGAACAAGTGCCAAGTTGAGAAGGAGTGGATTGGGCAACAACTTGTGGACTGACATAATTAGTGGATTTGTTATATCAAGTCAAATGCTTTTCTGAGGGCTATTATATGTAGATTCATTTATTACAGCTTTCACTGTGTCTCATATGCATAAGAAAGCTGAGTGATGTGTAAAAAGGCAATACAAGCATTGATATGCCTGAATTGAGTGAAGAAGATTGGACATACCATGGACTGCATAAAGAACAACGAAATGAGTCTTAGAAGCTATATAAGCAGGATGCTTCCTAGAATGGAAGGTGGAAAGATGTTACTTTGCCTCCTTTGGATTTCAAAAGCAAAGGCCAACTGCTAGAAAGAGCACCATGTTTGGTAGAGGGGCAGCGAAATAAAGGAAACCTTTATGAAATGAATTGACACAAAGCCACCAGCTGGACTCAAACAGACTAATAATCACAGAGATGAGATGGGACCAGGCAATGTTCCCTTCTGCTGTTCATAAACTTGCCACAAATTGGAACCACCAAAAAAAATTAGAACCACCTTCAGAACAACTAACAGCTAAATAGCATTGTGGCTGATTTTCCATGAGCTTCTTCGTTTTTCAAGAGTGCACACATCTTTGCAAAGTAGTTGTCCAATACATGAACAACTGGTTATGCTAATTACCCACAAAAGTAGACAGAGGGTTTCATTTCTAAAGGTCCCTTTTGATCATACCTCCATGCGATTTCTCTTTGCTCTTTATTTCACATTTACAAGTGAAGGGATCAGGAACTTTTCTCACGGCTATAGAAAAATCCTTCATCTATATTCCTATGTAGTGGAATAAGGAAACATCGAGTCTTGTTAGCCAAGTGCAACAATCTGACCCGGTTACTCTGGATGGAACACTGTGAATGTGCAATATGGGACTGGATTTTGGTGCCAAATGCTATTGTAAATTGCATTACCTACACCCCAAATATGTGTTGTGATAACTTCTCTGCTTGTGCTTATAATCCCTTTGGGGAATGGGTTGTTTTGTTATATTAAGGACACAGATTAATACAGTATAAATGATGAGTTGTTCTCTTTAGGAGTAAATGGGAGATTAGACAAGCAAATAGAGCACAGATGTAAGATAGATGCCAATGCATATGGAAATGTCCAAGAACCAGAGCAAAAAATTGAAGAAACAGGACATCTTTCCTCTGAAGTGGAATGAGCCCTCCCCTAGATATGGCAGCCTCAATTTGGATTTCTACTTTCCCAAACCGTAATAAGATAAAATTGTAAATCTCCCAGTTGTTACATTTTTTGTTATGACAGCATTAGACAACTAAACGGAATTTGGTACTGAAAGAATGAACTTCTGCTCTAAAGTGAGGAAGCGATTTTAGAATTGAATCATAAGCAGATAGGAAAAGTTTGGTGGTGGCTGTGGCAGCCACTGATCTGTGTCAGTTTTAAGATTGGGAGTGTAAGGGTGAAGTCTGGCCTGTCAATCTGGAGATAACCAATGAGATCTCTCTGTAGGCATGGCTTTCTCCTGAAAATTCTGGGAAACTGGCAGTATTTCCTCCTTGGAGGGGAGTGATTTATGACTCAGTCTCTTGGAGACATTCTTTTTTGACAAGACACAAGACTGACTCCTCTGAGACATTACAGAGGAGAAGCCACATGGGCTTACCTTGATGAAACCAGATCTGTGAAGTCAAAAAAAACCACAGAGAGGCCCCTGCCAGGGCTGAGATGTGTCTACCACCACTGGATACTGCTGATAGACTCTGAGCC
Source organism: Nesogale talazaci (assembly GCA_004026705.1). Classification (NCBI taxonomy): domain Eukaryota; kingdom Metazoa; phylum Chordata; class Mammalia; order Afrosoricida; family Tenrecidae; genus Nesogale; species Nesogale talazaci. Next base: position 47,141 of record PVJH01006673.1, read on the forward strand.
CTGGAAACTGAAGGAGCCATGGGGAGACCCCTGCCAGTGCAGAGATGTTTCTACCACCACTGGATACACAAAACTCTGTACCACTAACCTGTGATTGTCCTGGTGTCATTGCATGTGCTTTGTGAGTCTGAAGAGGACTTAATGGTATCGGACATATGGGCTAATATCAGATTTATTACCTTGAAATGCACTGGGCTGGGATGTTTTCTTAATGTCCAATTGCTTTTGTGCATAAACCTCTTTCTTATACATGTCTGAGTGTCTATGGATTTATTTCTCTGGTTTACCTAGACTAACGCAGTGTCTAATAGTAAGCTTACATTAATTCTGGCAAAGGCTCAGAAGGAAATGAGGAGAGCTACAGAGAAAGTCTATATTATTTTAGACAACACATATAGTACCAACAACAGAATGTTACTAAAACATATGAGTGGACAATGGAAGAAGGGGGATGTTTTTTATGCAGTGACAAAAAGCATATGTGATTATGTTCAAATGTTTGGTGGAACTTATAAGTGATGAACTTGAATATCAAGCTGGTGAGATTTCTAAGCAGTCACATGTTTATTAGTTTTATAGAAAAATACAAGAGGAAAGATATTGGCTTAAAATATACTGTGCAAACACTAAACCAAAACACCCTTCAAGACTTGGAAAATTTAGTTGTACCAACTAAGGACACATTTCCAAGAATATTCATCAAGGATGAACTTTAATCTTTTGTTAAAGACATTAAGTCTGTGACTGATGAATCTAACCAACTAGCACAGCAGAAAATCCACCACTTAATTGAAGGAGAAAATGAAAGGAAAAAGAATGCTTCCTGCATCTTGGAATTCTTTAGGCAGGAAACAAGCTAAAGGAGCTACATCTGTTGTGTCCCTAGAATAACTAAAAAGTACCTGAACTCTTGAAAGCAGCAGGGGAGATGGGTCATCCTCAGTTTCAAAAGGGGGAATCATGGCCAGTTTTCAACAGTAGAATCTTCACCAACTCCATTCTGGAGTATGGAGCTCCCAATAAGGTCTGCATGCCCAGGGGAGGGGACAGCTGCCTAAATCTGAAGGACAGGGCTCCCGCAACCAAGGGGGAAAATAACAGCCAAGGGTACTCAGTGATCATTCAGATGAACTAGGAGAATGAGGTGACCTGACGCCAAGTGGGTAGAAGGCCAGGAAACTGAAGCCCAGGGTCACTTGAACTTCACCCAGATTCCAGAAGGGGCCATCATACCCAGCATCTGGAGGATAGCATCATTATTCAGATGGTCTCAGAAAATGTGGGCTATTTTCACCTTTGAAAGCAAATGTTATTTGTCCTGCTGGGTTTTGGATTTTCTTGGTGCCTGCTGTCCCTTCGGTTCATTTAATTTCTCTCATTTGTAATAAAAATGCCTATCTTGAGCCTAATCCACTATTGTACTCTGAAAACACATAACCTGTATTCCAGATTTCACAGGTTCACAGGGTAAGAGGAATTTCGCCCAAGCATGGTACATACATTTACTCATATTTGAGTGGATTTAAACCCTTAGGGATGGATGATGTGAAGTGAAAATGTTTTGCAGGTGTCAAGGTCATGAATTTTGTGAGGGTTAGGAAATATTGTGGATTGTTATGAATGCTATAGATTGAACTATGTCCCTCAAAAATGGGTGTTTTAAAACCTAGTCTTCATGATGGTGGTTATAATCCAGTTTGAGAAAAGGTTGCCATTTTGATGTGAATGAGACAAGATTACTGTAGGGTGCGTTGTTATTAAGGCAAGATTAATGCAGGTGTGTTGTTGTTAGTGTGCATAAAGTTAGCTTTGACTCAGAGCAACTCATGCATGCACAATAGAATAAAACACTGCCTTGTGTTGCCCCATCCTCAAAATTCTTCTATTTCTGAGCCCATTGTTGTAGCAACTGTGCAAATCCATCTCATTTAGGGCTGTGATAATTAGGTTTATTGTACCAAAGAGGTCAATACAGACATGCGGGCAGAGTTTAATCAGTCATATTTTGATTGAAGGATGACTGAAATAAATGAAGACAGCATCCCATCTCCCTCTTGTTCCCTAGTGATCGAGCTAGTGTGCTGCTGTTTTAGCTAGTTCACTTCTTATGAACCAAGTCAACTCATGGATGGTGTCACTACATCTTGAGGCTCCTTTGAGACCTGCTTTGCCAAGTTGCTAGTGTGTACATAGCTTGATCTTGGGGTTGATGGATCGTGTCGCTAGTGCTTGAGTTCAAAATCTCATTGGGACCTACTTCACTAAGCTCATGAGTTACTGACTGTTGCTGACCCACCTTGCTGTCTGCTGCCTATGGGCAGACTGCCTATCTTGCTTCCACTGTCTGCTTCCTTGACCTTGGACTCAGTTGAAGGACTTCATATATTAAATGCTCCAGGAAAGTGAATTGAACAGAGCCCTCTGTACTGCTGTGTAGACTAATTAGCCGATATATTCCTTTTGGCTGTATAAACCTATATAAATTCAATCATAAGTGTCCTGGTTTTGCTACTCTAGAGAACCCTGCCTAACACAAAGACCTTCCATTTTCTTTCAGACCCTCCACTTTATCAAGCATGATGTCCCTCTCCAGGGACTGGTCTTTGCGGATAACATGTACAAAATTATTTAGACAAACTCTCCCCATCCTTGCTTCTAGGAAGCTTTCTCACGGTACTCTTTTACAAGTGAAGTTTGCTCTTTTAGCAGCCCCTGGTGCTTTCAATATTCTTCACCAGAATCATAATTTGGACATATTAATTCTTCTTCAGTTTTTCTTATTCAATGTCCAACTTTGACACACATATGTGGCAACTGAAAATAGTAAGGCCTGGGTCCAGTGCGCACTAGTCCTCAAAGTAACCACCTTGTTTTCCAGCACTTTAGAAAGATCGTGTGCAGCAGATTTAAGCAATATAGCACATTGTGTAATGTCTGCGCTGCTGTTTTCAGGAGCATTGATGGTGGAATCAAGGAGGATGAAATCTTTGGCAACTTTAATCTTTTATCATTTTTCTTCAGTCTTATTATCATATAAGCTATTGGAGCAGTTGTGAGAATTTTTGTCTTCTTGACTTTGAGTTGTAATGGATACTGTATGCTACAATCCTTGCTCTTCATTGGCATATGGTTCAAGTTCTCCTCACATTCAGCAAGGATCCTCCAATTTAGATGCCAGATTCTTCTTCATAGAATCCAGATTCTCTGATTATGTGTTTAGCAGATAGAATGAACACATATGGTAAGAGGATGCAGCCATGATGTACTCCTTTCCCAATTTCAAACCATGGATTATTCTCCTGTTCTATTCAAGCCAGTGCCTCTTTATCCCTGCACAAGTTCTACAGGAACATCCTTAGGTGTCCTGAAATTACCATTCTCCTCAAGGCTATCTATAGTTTTATGAGGCATATTATCAAATGCCTTACCATAGTGAATAAACACAATAAATGCCTTCCTAGCTTTTTCTGATTTCAGCCAAAATCCATCTGACATCCTGTAGAATCTAGCCTGCAGCTCTGGCAGCTCCTCATCAATGTACTGCTGCAACCTTTGTTGGATGTTCTCCAGCAAGATTTTACTTGCATGTGACACTAATGACATCATTCGATACCTCCAGCATTCTGCTCAATCACTTTTCTCTGGAATGGATTCAAATATGGAACTCTTCCAGTAAGTTGGCCAACTAGCGGTCTTCCAAATTTGCTGGCATAGACAAGCGAGTGCTTCATCAGCTCCTGGAAACATGTCAGTGAGTATTCTATCAGTTGCTGGAGACTTGTCTTTGGCTAACACTGTCAGTGCAGCTTGGATTTCTTCCTCCAGTACTACTGGCTATTCATCATCATGTACCGCCTCCTGAAAGGCTGTAATATTGAGTCATTCTTTTTGGTACAGTGATGGTGTGTAATTTTTCCATCATCTTTAGATACTTCTTGCATTGGTCAATAATTTCCCCATAAAAACCTCTGATATTGCAATTTGGGAGTTGAAATATACATGTGAATATATTGACAGGGATTTGGTCTATGTACATATATTTAAATGCTAAGTATTAAGGTAGAAGATGGGCACTGGGTCTCTATTCAAGTACTCCCTAAATTCAAGAACACGTTGTTCTAATAATCTGACATTCTGTGATGTTCACCTTCCCAACATGATTGCTAAAGTCAAAACGTGTGTCTTATCAAATTCTATCATGGAATATCTAGTTTTGTTTCTATCACCAAGGCCATATTTTCCAATTTCTCTTTATTCCACTTTGTTTCAAACTTTCGCATTCAATCAACAAAAATTTTTTATTAAATCATTTCATTGGGAACTTATACAACTCATCACAATCCACACACACATCCATTGTGTCAAGCACTTTTGTACATTTGTTCCCCTCATCATTCTCAGAACACTTGCTTTCTACTTGATCCCCTGGTATCTGCTCATTTCCCCCCCCCCTTTGTCCTGCTTCACCCACCCCCATAAACCCTTAATAATTAATTAATTGTTTTTTTTTTGTCGTATCTTACACCATCTGACATCTCCCTTCACCCACTTCTCTGCTGTCCGTTCCCCCAGGGAGGACATTATATGCAGATCCTTGCAATCTGTTCTCTTTTTCTATCCCACCTTCCTTCCACCCTCCCATTATCACCCTTCTCACCACTGGTCCCTGAGGGGTTATTCTGTCTGGGATTCCCTGTGTTTTCAGTTCCTATCTGTATCAGTGTACATCCTCTGTTCAAGCTGGATTTGTAAGGTAAAATTGGGATCTTGATGATAGTGTTTGAGGGCGGGGGGGGGCAGAGGAAGCATTTAGGAACTAGAGGAACATTGCATGTTTTATCATTGCTACACTGCACCCTAACTTCCTCGTCCCTTGCCTGGGCCTCTGTGAGGGAATGTCCAGTTGCCTACAGATGGGCTTTGGGCCTCCATTCTGCACTCCCCCTCATTCCCAATTATACAGTTTTGTTTTGTTTTTTTGTTTTTTGATGTCTGATAGCCGATCCCTCAACACCTTGTGATCACCCAGGCTGGTGTGCTTCTTCCATGTGGACTTTGCTGTTTCTCAGCTAGAGGGCCACTTGTTTATCTTCAAGCCTTTAAGATCCCAGATGCTATCTCTTTTTATATCCGGCACCATCAGCTTTCTTTGCCACATTTGCTTATGCACCTGCTTTGTCTGTCCGCAGTGATCATGTTTGTTAGTATTCACTCCCTTTCCCCCCCTCTCCCTTCTTCAATGCTCTCCCCAAGAATTATCATCCTGTTGTTTTCTTTTCCGGCTTGTTTATCCCACCTATCCCTTCCAGATAGACATGCAGTGATAGCAATATTCACCAATACAAGACAATAATCAATAAAGCAATAGCAACAGCAACAGCAGCAGAAGAAAGGCAACATCATCATCAACAACAAACCCTATAAATAGTTCAAGGTATCTTTGTTGTCCTTTGTGTGTTTTCCAGTTGAGTCTAATGGGGCACTTCACCTGGGCCCTATAGTCTATTTTTGGTATTCCCTGGCGACTTCATTGTTCTGCTCCCCTTGCTGCTCTGTTGCACACCCCCAGTGTTTGACTTCAGCATGTTGGGCTCGGGGTGTGTACCATTCCTGCCAGGTGTCTCTAGTGTTGTCCCTTGTGGTGCTATGAGTCAATGAGGAGCATCATTATCAATGTATCTTGATTGTTTGGTCAATTTCAGACTAAAGGCATAGATACAGTTTTCCGATTCCTGCACTGCTAGCTTTAGAAGAATCAGTGCATTTGAATTGTGGTGTTGGGGGTTGTGTTAGGGTTCTCTAGAGAAACAAAACCAGGACACTTATGATTTTAGATAGAGAGATAGATCACAAATGAATATAACAGCAGTACAAAGGGCTCAGTTAAACTCACTTCCATGGAACATTTAATATACTTGAAGTCCTTCAACTCACATGGGATGCTGGGTCCAAGGTCAAGGAAGCAGACAGCTGAGTCATCCTTAAGGTAATGCTGACAATCCAGCCATTGACAGCAAACATCCAGTTGAGTCACTAACAGTCAGCAAACAACAGGATTCAACAGTCCCAAGATGTATACAGCAATAACGTGGCAAAGCAAGTCTCGAAGGAACCTCAAGCTCTAGTGACACAATCCATGGGTTGGCAGTCCCACAGGTAACTCACAATTTGAGGCAGAGAACTAGCAACTGCATGCTGGGATGATCACCATAGAGCAAAAGAGAGGGGTGGTGGTGCAGGACTTGCTGAGCCATGTATCTCTTTGCCCTCCAAATCAAACTGTGACCTTATGAATCCCACATGTTCCTATTGGCCAGGTTGGCACAAAAAACTACCTAACACAGGGAAAAATATTGAAAGTACCATGAACTGTCAAAAGTTTGTCATGGACGAAGTCCAGCCAGAATGCTTCTTAGATGCAAGGGTGTCAAGACTTTGTCTCAAGTACTTTGGGCATGATGTCAGGAAACACTAGTCCCTGAAGGAGTACTCAGTAAAGCAGAGGGGCAGTGAAACGAGGAAGGCCCTCAATAAGAGAGATTGACAGCCAGCCTCAAGCACATTTCCAAATGATCATCAGTCATCATGGAATGGTACTTGAACTTACTGATCTTTATATGGGAAAAGACTGACTCACATAACTAAGTTGAGTCAAATAAAGCAGTCAAAGAGATAGCACATTTTCTCATTTTGGAGTTCTTTCCCTCTGCAAGTAAATTCCAGAACTGAGCATGCACTCTGGATTTCAGCTGAAGGTCTGCTTGTAGTGTTAAAAATCTCATCTTCAGGTTCAGAAGAGTTCAGGGGAAACAATATTGCAATTTTTTAAAACTTTTCTTTTATGGCATCACTGCCCTGTTGGGAGTGAGAGGCTCAGCCTTGCTCCTGGATTGCTGAATTTGAACCACCAACACAGTGGGCCGCAGTCCCGCACACAACCACTGCGCCACCGGGGCTCAGTCAATGTTGCAATTTTTTTATGCAAGTGAATGAACCTCAGCATCTTCCTGGAAAGGATAGCACATGATCATATCAAATGGCTCCAGCAAAGAATAGTCTTAAAAGCGTTTGACTTAGTTTGTCAATTTTTCTGCACTTAGTGCAGTTGTTTTTGTGTTTTACACTTAAATTGCATCTGATTGACTGTGATGTATACCAGTTAAGTGACGGGATTGATGATGGACTAACATCTATTTTTTTTAATGCCATATGATCTATCCACACTACATTTTCCATTGACTAGTAGATCTCAATCAATGTATTGAGCACCCCTTATAAACAAAGTTCCCAGTTAAAAGAGTGGTTGGGGGGTGGGGACTGAGCCTCGATGGCATAGTGGTTGAGTGCAGGACTGCGGCCAACGGACTTGGCGGTTCAAATCCAGCGGCGGCTCTCTAGGAGCAAGGCTGAGTAGCTCCCACAACCACCAGAGGGCAGTGATGCTCCCCCCCAAAAAAGAGTGGTTGGAAGAGGATCTCATATTTACAGAGATGTCACTGAATGACTCCCTTCCTATGAATGCCTCATTTAATTTTATGACATTCTCATGAGATAGTAATTGCTGCTATACAGTGAAAAGGAACCTTGAGTTTGAACCCAGGTTAGCCTGTGTTTCTTTTTTCCAAGACTGAGTGGACTTACAGTTCAGATTAAAATTCATCTTGCATTTCCATTTCTTGCTGGACACCTGAGCAACGCTTGAAGATAATGATTACATGTTAATGTGAGTATAAAAAATTAGTTTCACTCATGCCTTTCTATTTATAAGTCTAGTTGTAAATTAGTGAGTATAGTTAACTCAAAGATCAGTAAACAATTAACCTTGGGATCTTGAATTGATGGTTAGTATATGTCTCAGAAGGGTGTGTGTGTCTGCGTAGAAACAGTGTGAGTGAAATATTACCATCTATCAGACATTTCTATGAAGCCTGGCTGACGGATTTTGCCGAAGAAATGTACAGACCTAGACTCTGCGAATGGCATGACAATGAGGGAGAGTCACCATGGAAATACAAGATACTAACCCATGAGACTTGAGGAGAATATAATAATGAGATGGGACTGAATGTAGGAGACGTATCTTGTCTAAGATAATAGAAAGTGCTCTTTGAAATGGCATTTAAGGGTGACTGGGATTACCTGCTAAGAACACCTTTTGGCATAGTGCTTACATGCTTGGATGCTACCTCAAAGAACAGAGATTGGGAAAAAAATTTTTAAATTAAAAAAATGACAGAGATTGGAAAACAGCAGTGGCCTACAGAAGAAAGATGTGGCAATTGTAAAGATGACATATAGCTTTGGAAATTCTATATGGTAGATCTACTCTGACCTATAGAATCAAATCTAAAGGCCACATGTTTGATTTTATATTGGGATTATTTTCCAGAATAGGCTATGTGAGGTATGTTAATATTGGGAGTTGTTTTCAAGTTGGCTCAGACGCTTAGTGACTTTATGGATAATGGATGAATAATGTTGCCTGATCTTGACCCATCTTCCTAACTGCTGATATATTTTATGATATGCCCATTGTTTTGGTAGTTGTGTACACCCTCTCATTGAGGGTTTTTCTCACTTGCACTGGCCTGCTACCAAATATGACACTCTTATGTAGCAACTGGTCTTTCCTGGTGGCATGTCCTATATAAATAAGATGAAGCTTCACTTCCAAGGAGAATTTTGATTGTGGAATGAGGGTTATGGTGGCTGGGCAACAATGTAGTAATTAACTGCCCATGATAAATATCTGAAGATTTCACATGGCAAAAGAAACCTGCTGTTTCCTTCAGTTCACTTCTCTGTCCACCACCCATTTCATACAATTCAATTGTCTTTTCACCAGTGATATTAAAATGTAAATTGTAAGGAAAGTATGGAAATTCATTCATTTAAGCTAGCTAAATGTCAAACGTTACAATAGAAACCAGTAAGGTGACACAGAGTTTAAAGGAATACTTCTGAAGTGAAAATACGGCATTTAAATGGTAGAAATAAAAAGAAATTTCACAACTACGTTGTCACATGAACTGTGGCAGTTACATAATATGTCAACTTGTGAAGGGGTGGAGTCTAGTCTGTCAATCAGGACACAGTTTGATGACCTCATTTGGAGGCCAGATACATACTCATCCCCTGCAAGACATTCCTGCTGACAAGACACATGGTGCTATGCTGATAGAGTCAGCCCTGGAGCTGCAAGAGCCACATGGGACCCACGTGAGCACTAAGATGCTCTCACCACCACCAGATCAGCAAGCCTTTCTACCTGCTGCCTTGTGAGTTTCCTGCATTTGGTGTCATTGCATGTTTTGCGTGAGTCTCAAGAGGAATTTATAGATTGGTGTGTTAGTCTGTGTAGACTAGAGGAACAAATCCATTGAAACTCCTATGTGTACAAGAGAGCGCTTTACATAAAGGGTATTAGTACATTAAGGAAGCATCCCAACTCTGTCCAGTCAAATCCCATAAGTCTGCTATTAGCCCATATGTCTGGTACCAATCTATAAGGCTTTCTTCAGACTCATGAAACATGTGATGACACTGAATGCAGGATGATTACAGGCCAGTGGGTGGAAAGTCTTTGGATCCAGTGGGGTTGTAAGCATCTCAGCGCTGGCAGGGGTCTGCAGGTGGATTCTCTAGCACCCAGGGCTACGTCAGGGTAGGTCCATGTGATTTGTCAGCTGCTATGTCTCTCAGAGCATGAGTAGTGAGAGAGTCTCTCCCACCTACAATGAGGAAATCTAAAGGTCCCAGAATTCTCAGGAGAAGCCCATGCCCACACAGAGATTTCATTGGTTTTAATTGGTGACAGTCCTTCACCCCTACACCCTTAATCCTCAAATTGACAAATGATGATCTGACTACCACAATTAGTATTGGTGGTGTTCCTGTACTCTTAGGATTATAAGCAAAATATGTCATGTGCCAGGCTGAGCCCTGGTGGCGTAGTGGTTGTGCGCAGGACTGCGGCCCACTGGGATGGAGGTTCAATTCCAGCAGTGGGGCTGGGCCTTCTACTCCCACCACCGGAGAGCAGTGATGCCCAAAACAAAACAAACAAGCAAACAAAAATATGTCATGTGCCATGTCAACTCTCATGCATCCCTTAGCAATCTCAACTCTTTCCTTCTCTTCCCCCAACCCTATTTTCATCCCCATGGCTGATTTCACTTGGAGTGCATCGATTTCCCCTCACAATATGTAAGCCTTTTGCATGCAATCCTCTATACTCTGAGGACTCTCCACCCCAGACTGCTTCTGTTTAAGATCATTTCATATTTCAGATCTCTGTTCAAACATCTCTCTCCAAACAAAGTCAGATTTCTCTCTTATAAATACACATCTCATACTTTCATTGCAGTATATACCTTTCATTCATGAGAGTGGTCAAAAATGTAATTTTTGCACTGTGCATTTATTTGATTAAAGCTATGTCCACCACTGGACTAACAGCTCTTTGAAGACAATGTGTCTCACTGGGAGAATTCCAGAACCTAGGCCCCTCCATAGTGTATTGTGTTCTCACATCATCTGGCATGAAGGTTGCTCAAGGGATGAGTGGGTGAGGATGGGATGGTGTGATTTTGTGATAATTGACTCTCTGATAAATGCTGCATGCCCTTGGACCCCGGGAATTATTAAGATAAGAGAAAACTGAAAGAGGGTGTGCAGGGGCAGCACATTTAATAGAACCAGCTTTCTTTCTTTGGATATGTGGATGAATACTCATTATCTCATTTTACACCTGGAGATGAATTCCAAAAATTGTGTTCGTTGTTGTAATATAAGAAAAGAGGACTCAGGCTGAGCCCCAGTGGTGTAGTGGTTGTACGTGGGACTGCGGCCCCTGGGATGGAGGTTCGATTCCAGCTCCACGGAGCAAAGGCTGGGCCTCCTACTCCCACCACCTGAGGGCAGTGATGCCCCCCCCCAAAAAAAACAAACAAAAAAAAGAGGACTCCTGTATGTATCATCTATGTCCATGTTTGGGCCAGGAGAAAGTCAGTAAAAATTTTTAGCATACTAAGCACTATTGCTACCCACTCTAAACTATCTGGCTACATCATAGATAGCAAAAGACTAAAAATGAAAAAAAGTATTGCTGATGAAAACTAGCTGTCTGTAGATTATATAAACATACCGTATATACTCGAGTATAAGCCGACCCGAATGCCAGCTGAGGCACCTGATTTTACCACAAACTCTGCATATAAAACATGATGGACATTGTTCAGAGGATGACATCCCTGCAGGGAGCTACTGGGACAAACAGAGGGGACTGGGCAAATGACAAAAGGACTTGTCATACTGTGTCCTTACTGAAACAGACAGCAACAGAGGACATTTTGAGGGTCACATGGTGGGAAGCAACATGGTATGAGTCCCCAAAATGGAGCAAATCCAAAAGGGAAAATTCCTGCATGGACAGTTGGGAGGAGAGAACGATGAAAGTGACAGTTGGGGAAGGGGTTTCGGTGGGGGTGGGGTGCAGGGGAAGGAGGTGGTGTGGACAGACTCAGGGGTGGGGGAACAATAAGTGGTCTGGAATTGGTGGTGAGGAGGGGATGAGAGGCCTAGTAGGACTTGAGCAAGGTTAATGTAACTGAGAGGAAGCACTGAAACCCAAATGAAGGCTGAGCATGAAAGTGGGAGAAGAGGAAAGTAAAGGAAATAGAAAAAAGCACTAGGAGATAAAGGGCATTTATAGAGGTCTAGATATAATTATCTATGATGAGGAGGAAATAAATCTAGGTACATGTATTTATAGATGTACTACTAAGTTAGTAGATGGACTTTGGGCCTCCCCTCAAGTACTCTCTCAATGTAAGAACACTTTGTTCTATGAAACTGGTATTCTATGATTCTCACCTGCCTGATAGGATCCCTGAAGATAAATGTGTGCATAAAGAAATATGGTGAAGAAAGCTGATGGTGTCCAGCTCTCATAAGATAGAGTGTCTGTGGCTTTAAAAGCTTGAAGATAAACAAATGGCCATCTAGCTGAGAAGGAGCCAAACCACACGGAAGAAGCACACCAGCCAGTGTGGTCGCAAGGTGTTGAAAGGATCAGGTCTCAGGCATCAAACAGGAAGAATCCATGCTGCTGTATGCTCACTCTCCTGAGATGATCACTGAGTACAGGTGAGGGCATGAGCAAGAGCGGTGAAGAAAGCTGATGGTACCTGGCTTTCAAAAGATATAGCATCTGGAGTCTTAAAGGCTTGAAGGTAAGCAAGTGACCATATAGCTCAGGAACAACAAAGTCCACTATGAAATAAGTACACCAGCTTTTGCGACCAGGAGGTGTGGAAGGAATAAGGTATCAGGCACCAAAGAACAAAAATCATATCATTGTGTGCCCAGCCTCCCGATACAATCACAGAAGACAAATAGGTGTATAGGCAAACATGGTGGAGAAAGCTGATGGTGCCTGGCTACCAAAAGATAAAGCATCTGGAGTCTTAATGGCTTGAAGGTAGACAAGCAGCTATCTAGTGCAGAGCAAAGCCCACATGGAAGAAGCACACCAACATGTATGATCAGGAGGGGTCAAAGGAAGCAGGTATCAAGCATCAAGGAACAAGAATCACATCACTGGGAAAGAGGGGGAGTGCAGAATGGGGACCCAAAGCCCATTTGTGGGCAATTTGATGTCCCCTTACAGAAAAATGGCAGGGAGGCGAGCCAGTCGGGGTGCAGTGAAACAATGATGAAACATGCAACTTTCTTCTAGTTCTCAACAGCCTCCTCCCCCCAACTCTCATGACCCCCATTCTACATTACAAATCCAGCTATACTGGAAGAGGTACACTGGTACAGATGGGAACTGGAAATACAGGGAATCCAGGACAGATGAAGCCCTCAGGACTAGTAGTGAGAGTGGTGATACCAGGAGGGTAGAGGGAATGTGGGGTGCCGATTATAAGGATATACATATAACATCCTGTCTGGAGGATGGACAGTGGAGTAGGTGAAGGGAGACAACTGGCAGTGAAAGATATGACAAAGTCATAATAATTTATAAATTATTAAGGGTTCATGGTGGAGGGGTGAGTGGGGAGGGAGGGGAAAATATGCAGAACTCATGTCAAGGGTTCAAGAAGAAAGCAAGTGTTTGGAGAATGATGACAGCAGTAAGTGTATGAAGGTGCGTGATATAATATATGTATGTGTGTATGTATGTATGGTGATATGCATTGTATGAGCCCCCAGTATAAAGATCTATTTTTAAAAAGTGATGGGAACACTTAGCTTTTCACAAGTGTATATGGTATTCTGAAAGAATGAGTTGTAAAGCATGATCTCTTTGCCTTTAATTGGCATTATATGCATGCAAAATGTACTAATCCATATATATGGAGAGAGGGAGAGAGAAGATATTTGGGTGACACTTTAGGGAGAAAAGTGGTTGTTGTTTTTTTCAACAGCTCAAATGCATTTCATTTTGTGACAGTGATTGCAATCCCCACTGTGTAAAAGCACTCTCTGCACTTCCTGCCTGGATTTATTATTACCATTCCTCTTTCTTTCTACTTCCTGCCTGCCTCCTGAGATCTATCCTTGAGCAAATGCACCCCTTTGATCTTCTTTGATTGATTGTTCTAAGGAGTGTAGACCTCCCTGTTGTCATAGTTCATTATTCACCTAACATCTGGTTGAAAGTTGAGTCATGAGATGAATTCCCTTCCAGGCTTGAAGGATGTCTAAGAATGATAGTCATGGGCTTTTCACAAATTTCTCTCATCCTTGGTCTTCTTTATTATCTTGAGTTTTGTTGCCCAGTTTTATCCCACTCTATCCAGGACCTCCTATTGTGTTATGATCCCTTTCAGAGGCATCAGCAGTGACTCCATACACTAGTTCTACCATCCAATCTCTGGGATTTATAGGCTCCATTGCTCCTTTGGACTAATGGTTTCCTGGTGTTTTTTATTTTCTTCACTCTTCTTTGCTCCAATGGGATAATCACCTATATCCGCACCTAAAATAACTACTCACAAAACTTTAAGACCCCAGTAGTACTCACCAAAGTAGGATCTAGAATGATTTTTTGTTGACTTTGGTATGTCAGTGGATGTTGGTGTCCCCTAGAACTTTGGACCTGAACCTGGTTAATTCCCTCAAGGTGTTTGATTATGGCTAAGAATCTGACCCTGTGTGATCATGAGTTTATTTGCAGCTCATATAAATACATATAAATATGTAGATCTATTCTCTGTAAAACCTATATGTATTTGTGACTATAGTTTCATTCACCTTGTTACTCCTGTTCGCTGTGATTATCTATGTGTCTTGTAGATTATCTATGTGTGCTTGTAGACTATTGCTTTTACTACTATGGCAGACAGGATTAGGTATGTGACAAAATTTACCTTTGTTGCCTTTAACTCTGCTTCTCCCAGTGTTTCTACCTTATTGTGTAGTAGAGTTGGCATTATTCTTTGGGGGGGGGGGCACTATTCTTTTAGTGACACAGTTTAGTCATTAACCAGAATTTCTTTGATGACAAATTATTGATTTAATAGATAAACCATGCACTTTGAGTCTTTTATTTCAATAACTCCTCATAAACAGGGAATCTATCTACACATTCATATTCGTTTTCTTGTGTTTCATTTCTCAAGGGACCAACAACACGGGCATTTGTCAGTGTTGATAAAACAGACTGAGATGTTTGCTCAGTGGGATGGAGCACAGACTTGGCTGTGGACTTCTAAAGAGCAAGGGCCGTATCTTATTGAATTCATTATCTTCAGTTCTTGACAGGATGATTAGCATATAAAAAGTGCTTGCTAAATAATTTCTAATTGAATGAATTAGTGATTTAAAGTTAAGAGTTTTGTCAAAAATGATGACCAAAAAAGTCTTATGAGGACATTTGAATTGTGATTGTAAAGAACTATCTCCCGAAAGTTTGCAGCCTGAAAAATGTTGGGTCTCCTTTTGTCTTTAAAGAGGAAGCCTGTTTCACTCCCAGTAGGATGTTGTCCATAGGCTTGCTATGAATCAGAATCAATTAGATGGTACCTAACAACCACCACCACAGGATGGCTAAGGAAAAAACAAAACAAAAACAAGAAAAGAAAAAATGCTGGTGAAGATGTAAGGAACTTTGGATTGCAGAATGGTATAGATGTTGTGGGAAAATGTGGTGGTTCCTCAAAAAAAAAATACAATTACCAGTTGACCCAGCAATTCTGCTCCTGTGTGCATACACAAAACACTTAAAAGTGGAGATTCAAACAGATTATTTACACCAATGTTCACTGAAGCACAATTCACCATATCCTAATGTAGAAGTGGTCTACATGTTAGTCAAGAGAAGCACAGATAATAAAAATATGGCACATACATACAATGGAATACTATTCATCCAGTAAAAGAGTCTTAAAATAGTCTTAATACATTCTACAGTATGGTTGAAGTTTGAGGATTTTATACTGAATGAAATAAATCAATCACAAAAGGGCAGATATTGTATGGCATCACTTATCTAAAGATACAATAAGAAATGTATAAAGGTCATGGTTGTTACCAAGATTAGGCAAAAATTAATGGGAAAGGCAGGAGATCTAGGTTATTGCTTATGAATACTGTATTTTTTTATGCTGGTGGAAAAATTGCCATGAATAGCTTTGCATAGCCATTCATTATACTTACTGTCAACTAGTTATGCATCTAAAAAGTGGAATTAGCAAGACAAAAGAGAAATAAAAGAGTAATAGTTGAGGTTGTTTATGAACAACCAAAATATCCAATGGGATATGCTTCTCTGGTTTAGAAGTTTATGGTTAGGATTTCATGGAACATCCCACGTAATTAGCCCAATCACATATTTAGTGCTTCTGTTCTACCTTCCCGTGCATGGTATAGCGCCTAGGGTCTTAAGAACTTGCAAGTAGCTACCGCAAATGCAATAGTTGGTCTCTGTTCACCTGGAACAACAGAAGCAGTGGCAGAGTCGCAAATCATCAAAAACCAAATTCATGGTCATTCAGTCAATTCTGACTCATAGTGACACTATAGGACAGGGCAAACTGGTTTCTGTGGGTTTCCTAGATTTCAACCCTTTATGTGAATAAGAAAGCCTCACAAATAGAACCCAGAAAGCAGATGGAGGGCAAATGTCTCCATAAACAACTGCCTCTTTTTCAAAGTAATGCATGGTACTCAGCTACTTGTACGGATCATTTTGATCCTTTTATAGAAGCATCCCGATCAAAGGGGGGGAATGCAGAAAAAAGCTTCAAATCCCATGGCACTCGAAATTTCTGAAGCCATGGAGGGTAGATGAACCCCCAGACTATTTTCCTGATATAATCTTTAAAGTTTAAATGAAAATATTCCCTGAAATCTTCTTAGAATCAAATAATAGTGTAGCTTAAAGGATTTTTAAGAGGTCTACTTTGGGCTTAGTGCTCTTTTAGATTCATCTCTACTAGCTTTGTCTCTCTGTATTGGATCAAATTGATGAGAACTCAAAGGATTAGCTAGGAACCTGTGATCATTAAGACTATGTCAAGTTGGCTGCACCACAATTCTCAGTGCTTTGACAATTAAGCCCCCAATGCTGGCATGAAGCAAAACACAATTATCTCCATGATGGGATCTAGTATAAGTTGTCACTCAACTAAAATAGTATTTTGTTGGGGATTTGGTCTGTTTTTAGTATAAGTGAACACTATGACAAAACTGGACTCCTTTAGCTTGTATCCTTAAGAACTGGACTAAACTGCACCTTCAGCTAGACTCCTTGAGAAAGGAAAAACTAGTATTTTTTCAGTAATATAGGTTGGCCTCAATACCCCTGGTAAGCAGAGAGAGCTGACCTCCCAACAGCTCTTTAAAATACTATTTTGTGGTTATATCTTGTATGCCCCTGAGAAGGGAAGTGGTCAGAGGTCTCATCTGTACAGGCTTTGGTTCTTTTGTGGATCAACAGAAATTTGCTTGGGCTCTCTGTGTATCCCACCTAAGCCCACACCACCCTTACTAGCCATTTCGACTTCTGAAAAGGAAGCTGATGCAGAAAAAACTGAAGGTCAACCCCCAAACTTGTCATTGTGAGGAACCCAGGTCAGAAAATGTTAAAAACAAAATAATCAAAATACCAAACTTCCCCCTACCCCCAATTCACCCTGACCCACATCTGTAGAAGGCTTTGATGGGGCTCCCCTCTCCCCTGACCTATACCCTTTATAGGATGTGGTCAGGGCAAATGACCCAGTGGCCCAGGCTCATGTTCCCTTTAGCAAGGAGATCTAAAAATGTGCGAAGATAAGCTAGAGACTTTCACAGGAGACCCTGGTCCATATATCGAGGAGGAGTTCCAGGGCTTGATGATCGTCTTCAATATGACCTAGAGAGGTTTCCTGGCTTTCCTAGCATACAGCTTCTCTCCTGATGAAAGACAAGAGCACTTGATGTAGCTTCTCATGGGGCCAATATGAGGGTCATTAACCTTCTCTTAGCTCCTAGGGTCCAAGCAGTGCTGGGGTACAATTATCAACTAGGTCAGGCTGGCAATGCCAGTACAGCAGCTGAGAGAATTATATGCAGACTTGCCTCACTAAGGAGATGAGGGAAATTCAGGTCAAGTGGTGAACTATTCTATGGTGGCTGATCTAACCCAGACCCACAAAGAGAATGCACCCCCATTCCAAGATGGGCTGGTCGAGGCTATGACTAAGTTCACCAACATAGAACCCAGTCACCCGAGGGAGGGATCTTTTTTAAACATCCATTCTATCAGCCAGTCTTTGCAAGATATTAGACAAAAATTCCAGAGAAAAGCCCTGGGACCCAAGTCAGATCCAAACGTACTGCTTCCTCTGGCCGTCTCAGTCTTTAACAATCATGATGTTGAGGAGGAGAGGAAGGAGTGTTGCAAGGCTACAAAAATTGGAGATGCCATTGCTGCATCAGCCCAATTGTCAGAAGAGACTACCCCTACTGGATTTTGAAAAACACACTCCTAGTGTGGTAAGGAGCATGGAGTGCCAACAGCCCTGAAGATTTCTGGCAGGCATAGGGAGAGGAGTCAAGGTCCCTCTCACTTGCTCTAAATTTGGGACTGTAGGACACCTGATGAAAGATTACACCTTTATGGTTCTCCTGGCTGAGAGATAGTCAAGAGAGTGACAGGGTCTGGTCCCCCTCCAGTAACCAACCAGCAGGAAATTGACTTCCTGACTGAGGAGCCATGGGTCTTTAGAGGTTGCTGGTAAGACCATTCTTGATAGGGGAGCATTAATATCCTATGTGTGCCACCTTATCTCCAAACATTGCATGGTTGTTGGGAGAGATGGCCATTTCATAAAGAGGTGCTTCACCACAGTTTGCCCTTATATGTGGTGAGAGGTCCTTTTCTCACACTGATTCTTAGTGACTCTGGAAGTTCCTTCTTCCTGAGATTTGCTGGCATAAGGGAAGGTAGGAGTAATTTTCCAGCCTATGTTCTCCCTGGTGGTTGTGCAGCCTGCGTGCACAAATGGGACTCCCACTTGAGTTAAGATATCTTGTCCTGAAAGCCTGGGTCCATGGTGTGCCAGGGATAGCAGTCAATGGTAAAGATTACTTTAAAATTGAATCAGGACACCTAAAAAGGAAACCAGTACTGACATTGGTTGACTGGATTTTAGCCTTCCAGAAAGATTGGTTAATCATGAATGTACCAGTCGTGTCATTAACATCACTCTATCTGCCTAACCTCAAACCATCTCCTTTGATGCCTGTTAGGTAGTTTCTTGAAGTGTGGGGTACCAGAGAATAGCACTCCTCTACAGTGAAATATCTCTGCCTCCACACTACGATGGGGAAAGACCATCATGGTGGAAATGACAGTTGTGACCTTTGTGACTGTCGAACCATGCCCCCTTTGGTAAGAATCTGGGGGGGCCTGTGGTAATTGGATGGAAATGTTGCAGACCACTGGATATGTAAGACGGACTCATACAGACATCGGGAATATTGAAAGCATAAAGTCATTGCTTCATCTACACCCCAAAACTACAGTGACAACGAACACTTGCAATCCTCTCCATCTATGCATATACCTTCCCAGCCTTAGCAAGCATCCCCCTTGCTGAAGCAATGGTATGGGTTGGAATTTAGTATCAACGGTATCTTGACTGATCAACCCCTGATCCTCAGATTCCCCTTCCAATGCCGGGTCCATCTTTGCACCGTACTTTCCATTCATTCCACATGACTCTAAAATGATCACTGTCATAGAGATCACAGAATTCAAGTATACCCTAACCATTTAAATAGGTTCCAAGATGCTAACACACTGTTCTCTGTGAGGGCTGCCAACAAATCCATCTGTGCTTGAGGTGGGCAAGAATCTCATATAGTGCCATTTCCTCTTCCTTGGCAATCTGACTTGGTGGGAATGGATTGCATGATAACCTTATTCTCAGACCCCACAGCAAGAAATATTCCATTTTGCCTAAGCCTGCAAATATTATTCCCAGAAGTCAGAGATCCTGTCCCTGCAGTGCCTCCAGCTGTCTGATTTCCAGCACCCAAATCTCTCTTGCCCTTCCTGAATGTTGTCAGATGTGGGAAGCTCCCTCTTAGGAAACTTAACGGCCTGCCTTGACACCAAAGACTTTGGGACTCTTTCCAACCAGTCAGCCCTTTGAGAACCCTGCGCCGACCTTTGGGGCATTGTGAGGAATTTTTGCATGAAGTCCTCCCAGATGCCTGGACTGGAGTATATGCCGTACAACAGCTAGCTGTCCCCTACACCTTAGCCTGCATCTTCGCTGAAAACCCCTCACTACCAGCAGAGCTAGGAGAAAGAGGAGTTTCTCACCGCACAGTTCCTTTGAGAGGCAAGTACACAAGATGAAATTGGAGTCCTGAAATTAACCTCCAGTGAATTCAGAGCCAGAGACCAAAAAACCTCAGAGTTCAAATCCATCTTATGATGGGTCACCATTAATAAAAACATAGATTGGATCAACTACATGAACTATAACCAACAATGATTTGTTAATTCTAGGGATACCATCAAGGGTATCTCTGCAATTGACACTCACCAGCAAAAAGATGTGGGCAAACAGACCCTCTAATATGGTTTTAGCTAAAGTCAGCAGAGTGTTCATCGTGTTAGGTGGTAGGGACGGGGGAGCGGGGAGAGGGGAGAGAGGAATAGGAATGTGAGAGTGGGAAGTGGCAAGGCTATGCTTTCACTCCAATCAACCCCACATGATGGGACCATCAGGAAGGCCCTGTGAGGGTTAACTGCCCTCTTCTACAAGTTGGCGGAAAACTCTGGTGTAGAACCCCCGGCTGAAGAGGTTGTCTAGCAGAGTGGTTTAGAAGAAGAAAAGGCCTTGCTAGATCTCGAATCACTTTCTTTGTAGTTGCAGGAGTGCTTGTCTAGTAGGATGCTGTCTGACCCCAGGCATGAGAGGCTTTCTAAATAGAGTTATCAGCACTGCCATCGGCAAGTAGATGGCCCAAATTTTGATCAATCAGCATATCAGGAGAAGGATCTAGACTGGTCAGCACTTTCCATAGGGCCAGTCAGGCCAGAGAGTTGTGGTGCTAGGCAGAGGCAACGCCCCCGCTCCAGCACTAAGCAATGGGAAGGAAGAACACCCACACCAGTAATGAATTGGAGCAGTGACTGTGGGTGGAGAATGGTAAGGATGGGGAAATCTGTCTATTGACCTAACAGCTTGAATTCTAACCCATCAGGGAGCGCTGAGGAGCCCTCACCAATCAGTGACCACTGCTTGGGTCCCAGTCAATTAGGGACAAGTACCTTTTTTGAAAAACAAAAACAAAAACACCACCACCAGCAGCAACAAAAAAACCAGCCCCTGCAGAAGTCTAGGAAGGGCTCGATAGTAGTATTAGACCCGCTTGGTGACTGTTTCCAGTGTATCCTAATTTTACTGTCTAATCAACCTGCTGTAGTGGCTGTACTGCCTCCTCCTTAGAAAAGAAAAAGAAAAAGACATATAAATAAGGTTAAGGGAAAAAAAGAAACAATATTATTTCTTTGTTTTCTTATGCAGCGGAGGGAGAATTTGTAAGTTTATTTTTGTTGTTTATTAATATCCATGGAGAAACCCTTAGACCAAAAGCCCGAGTATTGCAGCAGCATATGATGAGAAGCAGGAGGGAAAGAGGACAAGAGTTGGTCCTCTTGGGAGTCCGTAATTGAGGCTGAGAGATCATGAAAGGGAAAGGTTTGGGAAGCGCAGGCTCCTTCTTCCCACGAGAGCTGAGCTTCACTGAATGTCAAGTGAAGCAACCTTGGCTTCTGAAATGTTAGTTGTTATGCCCACGAGCACTGTTTTACAGAATGAAATGTCCTTTTGAAAGTGAAAGCTTTAAGGTCTTTGAGAAAAGAACCGTATTCTCTTTCAGAGGCTACCTAGAAACACTGTCGAAGCTGCCTATTCGCATGGGTGTGGATTCTGTCAAGGTCGGTGCCATGGATGGCTTTCGGTAGACTGAAGGCTCTAGTTTTCAGGGAGGTGGCTGGGGGGTGGGGTGGTGGCAGTGGTGGCGGTGGCGGGCGGTGTCTGTGAGCTTGTCCCCAGGGGTGGTGGAAACATGTGCATGGGGACGTGTGGTGGTTTGTGAAATCGTAGCTCTGTCACAACCTAACTACCTCCCCATAGGTGAGGCATACTCACTAATATTTAGAATAAATTTTACTGAATTTGCAAGTTGGGAATAGTTCTTTGATCCCACAAAGAAGTGTTCGTGAGTTTGAACCTTTAAACACCGAGTGTATTGACAGCCAGACGGGTGTGTTGTTTTGTTGTTATTGTTGGGTGCCACTGAGCCATTTCCCCCCCCCCCCCCCCCCAGCAACACTCTGTACAACAGGATGAACTGCCTGCTCCCAGGCCATCGTCCCAATTTTCTCCACATATGAGCCCATTTCTGCAGCCACTGTGGCCATCCATCTCCTTGACGGTCTTCCTCTTTTTTGTCTTTATTTTATCAAGCAGGATGTCCTTCTACAGGGACTGGTCTTTCCTAACAACATGTCCAAAGTATGTAAGAAGGAAGCTCACTAGCCTTGCCTCTAAGGAGCACTCTGGCTATACTTCTTTCAAGATAGGAAGGTTTTTCCTTTTCACAGTCCATTGCATTTTCCATTTTCTTCCCCAGCTACACAATTCAAATACATCTACTCTTCAATTTTCCTCAGTCCATGTCCGCCTTCCACATGCATAGGAGGTGATTGGAAATGCCACGGCTTAGGGGTCCTCGAAGTGATGTCCTTGTTTTGCCTCTACTGAGGGCTTGTGTAGCAGATTCAGCTAGTGCAATCTAAATCTTTAGATCTCTTGGCTAGTGCTTGCATGAGCATTGATGGCGAATCGAAGTAAGGTGAAATCTCGCCATTGTCAAGGAATTAGCAGTTGAGCCATGTGCCCAGGGTGGTACAAATTGTGATCTGTGAAAGAAGGAACCTGAGAAGAATGGCAGCTGGTGCGATGTGGTTGTGATGTGGGCTGCTCACTGGCAGGTCTGCATTTCAAAACCACAGGCCCCTCCCTGGGGGAAAGATGGGGTTTTCTACCCCCGTAAGCAGGGACTGTCTCAAAACTCCCTGGAGTCATTCTACCCTGTGTTCTCGGATCTCAGTGAGTCTGTTTCCACTCAGTGGCAGTGAATTTAATTTGAGTTTTGGAAGAATGAAAGGCAGATGCAACTGAGGCCAGAGCACATCGAAGCAAAAATTCCCCAGTGCCTATGATAAAATATTTCCCACTGGACTTGGGGTAAGTTATAAACACAAGGCTATGTCTTCAAGCAGGCATGATCTAAGTTCTCCTCTCACCACCATGCGACGGTCTCCCTAACCCGTTATAAGTTGATGAAATACAAGCTGCTTTTTCATCTCAAGACCCGCGTATACGCACCGTCACACACCCCCTACTCCCCCACCGGGAGCACTTGCACCAGCCACTGTGACCGAAAAGCTGTTTCCTCCTCAGACCTCAAGTGTAAGCTCCAATGGCATCTTCTCAGAGAGGGCGCCCTGGCCACCTTTCCTGGGAGCCCCTATGTTCTTCCTTTTGAGTACTTTCTACAACAATTAATGCTTTTATTGGCTTCCTTTTCGGTCTTGCGCTCTCCTTCATTGACATTAGATAAGAACTTCCGTGGGGCAAAGACCATGCTGGTCTTGGTTTCCACGGACTGTTGTGAGTGTGGCTGACTGAGGAAAACAACAGGCGCTGACTATTCCCTGAATGGTGGAATGTCTAGGAACATGGATAAAACGGGAATTCAGAGACAACACTGTATGTTTTCTGATTCTTCATCTTTAATCTCTTGCTCTTGTTACTGCGATGGAATCAATGGTGACTCAGAGCACCCTCTGCGGATTTCGGAGTTTGGGACTGTTTATGAGAGTAGAATGCCCAGTCTTTTTCCCGAGGAGCTGCTGTTGGTTCCCATCTGCTGACCACATGGATTGTCGCCCAACCAATGCATCCCTCCAAGCCAGATCCAACACATAGCAGCCCTGGGTACGACAGAACGGAACACTGCCTGTCCTGTGCCCCCCTCATGATGGTTCTGATGTCTGAGCCCACCGATGTGATGCAGCCACCACGTCAGTCCGTCCTGGTGAAGACCGGCCTCTTTTCTGTTGTGCCTCTCATTTACCAAACATCAGGCGCTCCTCTGGGGACTGGTCGCCCTAACAACGTGACCAAAGTTTCAAAGTACTTCCGTTCTGGCTGCATTTCATCCAAGACAGATCTATTTGTTGTTTGGGCAGTTCATGATACTTTCAATAGTCTCCACCAGCACCATAATTCAAATGCCTCAATGCTTCACTCTTCCTTTCATATGCATATGAGGCAAGCGAAGCTCCCATGGCTGAGGTCAGACTCATCTTAGTCCTCAAAGTAATATCCTTTCTTTTCAACACTTGAAAGAGGTCTTATGCAGCAGATTTACCTAAGGCAAGGTATCATTTGATACCTGCTGCTTCCATGAGTATTGATTGTGGATCCAAGCAAGTCTTTAACCTTTAGCATATTAAATAGCTTTTGGAAAGCCTCACAAATCTTCCCCAATTCTGAAGAAAATGGTCAGGATGGATGAAATTTCCAGGGCCTTGGGCTATTTCCAGGAGCCCCTTCTTGTTGCAGCTAACAAACTTTGCAGCTTACCAAACGCTTGGATGTTTGATTTTACCCAAATGCACCCCAGAAGAAAATCCAGGTGATTTATTTATGAAAAACACTTACCCCCAAGCTGATGGAGTACAGTTCTACTCTGACACAAATGAGGTTGCCATAAGGTGGATGGATATTAACTCCATGCAACTAGAGGTGGCATGCTTCTGTAGATCTAATGGGATTTGGGGAAACACAAATGGAAGACCTTACCCTCAAGTTCTGTCTTTCCCAGGTGAGAGTGGTGATACGGGAGGGTGGAGAGAAGCTGGGGTAGAAAGAAGGAACCGGTTACAAGGATCTATCTACATATAACCTCCTCCCTGAAGGACAAACAACAGGGAAGTGGATGAAAGAAGATATCAGACAAAATATGATACGACAAAATAATAATTTATAAATTATCAAGGAGTCAAGAGGGAGGCAGGGGGAGGGGGGAAAATGAGGAGCTGATACCAAGGGCTTAAGGAGAAAATAAATGTTTTGAGAATGATGATGGCAACAAATGTACAAATGTGCTTGACATACAATGGATGGTTGTATGGATTATGATAAGAGTTGTATGAATCCCCAATAGAAAGGTTTTTTAAAAATTTGTCTTTACAAACAAAATGGCTGTGAGAATTCCTGAAGATAAAGAGTGGGAAGAACTCTAGTCTGAAGAGGAAGGAAGATATAGTATCGCCAATGCCATTGTCAGGGTACAGTCTGGGTTCAGCAAGCAAGCCCTCCTTCTCCTTCATTCTCCGTGGAGAAAAATCCATCTGGGCTGTTCCCTAAAGAGTCTTAGTTGCTCTTATCTTCATCCCATTTCTTCATTCCTCTGTGTTTAGGAGAAGAAGTGGTTATTATTTAGAAGGTTCAAATCACACAAAACTGACTGCAAATCTGTGATGTTTTATTTGAGAAACAATTTGGAATATGGCAGAGGCATTCTGTCTGTGGACACAAAGTAGCCCTATGTGAATGATTCAGTGTTTTATAGCATTGATTAACAGTGCAGGATCACGTTCAGTGATAGGAAACTCAACTGAAATGTTTATCACTAAGTAGAAAAATAGGGCTTAAAGTATATGTCAATGTGCCCAAGTTCTCAGCTATGTCTCCCATGTGATTAGATTTTTATTTTAACCAAGAGAATTAAGTTTTATTTTAATACCAGCTTCAGAAGTAATGTAACAGTCGCTTGGAGAAAAATCCAGCAATACTTTTGTTTTTGTAACTCCTTTTATACTCTTTATGACTATAGAGAGTTCAACATGCTATAGAAAGGTCATCACTGGAATAACATGTCTAAAGACATGTCCTTGGAGGCAGTGACTTTCCTTGTAAGCAATGCAGGTAGCAATATTTCTTGGTATAGATAATTCAGCACTTCATTTGTTTATTGAAACATCAAAGTGCTATTCCATCAATTGTTTTTGACTAATGCCTTGTTTCTTAGCTAATGGCTTCAGTGCAGCTTGGATTTTTTCCTTCACTACCATTAATTTGTGATCACATACTATCTCCTGAGATGGCTGAACATCAATCAGTTCTTTTTGGTCAAGTGACTCTGTACATTCCATTTTTCTTTTGGGCCTTCCAGCATTGTTCAATTTTTTTCCCTTATAGAAACCTTCAATATTTCAACTGGAGGCTTGAATTTTTTCTTCCATTCTTTCAGCTTGAGAAAATCCTCTTGGTTTCCTAACAGCAATTCTTTGCACAGTTCACTACAGTACTCTGTCTTTTCAAGTTGCCCTTAGAGATCTTCTGTTCAGCTCTTTCATTTCATTGTCTTTCTTTTGCTTTAGCTATACATTCAAAAATAATTTCAGATGCCTCTTCTGGCATCTATTTTGTTTTTTATCATTTCTATATTTTTAAATAATATTTTCTTTCTCCAGATATGATATGCTTGATCTTCCAACAATTCACCTGGCCTTTGATCATTAAGAGGTCAACATTTCTGAACTATTCTTAAGATGGTCTATAAAGGTTTTTTTTTTAAGGTTGTAGCAGAGCATAAATAAGGAACTTATCAAAATTGAGGCCAGAATCAAGAGAAAACATGGAATGAGGGATATCATTACTGATGTTAGATGGATCTTGGCTGAAATCAGAGAACATCAGAAAGATGTTTGCTTGTGTTTCATTTGCTCTGCAAAGGCATTCAACTGTGCATCATAATAGGCTATGGATGACATTGAATCAAAAAAAAAAAAGGAATTCCATACTACTTCATTGTGTTCATGCAGAAGCTGAGCATACACTAAGGCAGTTGTTTGACTAAAACAAGGGACTGTCATATGATCTAAAATCAGGAAAGGGGTTCATGAGGGCTGACTTATTCAATCTGTATAGGGGCCCTGGTGGCATAGTGGTTACGAGTTGGGCTGTGGTCCTCAGGGTCTGTAGTTTGATACCACCAGCTAGCTGCTCTGTGGGAGGAAGGCGGAGCTTTGGAATCCCATAGAGATTTACAGTCTTAATCCTCCCCCTCTCTCAGCTCCCTAACATCAAAGAGAAAATGCTGCTGTCAGTGACTTTCAGGTCTGGGATTCTGACTTTTGGCTATAACAAGAACAACAAGAAGTTTTAAAATCAAACTGAACAAAAAATGTCAAAGAGTAGCTTGAGAAGACATGTATTATAATGAAATGAGCAAAGACTTAGAACCAAAAAGGAAAAAGCCTCTCTGCATATCTTTACCTGAAAGAACTGAAGACAAGATTCAAGTCTCAAATGGCAATACCGAAAGATTCTATGGGAAAACTATTGAATGATGCACGAAGCATCCAAAGAAAATGGGGAAAAAAAGAATGCACCGTCACTATACCTCAAAGTACACTTAGAGGTGAGGCCAATTCTTCCTGTCTTAGCGGCAGCTGCATCTGGATCAGCCAAATACAGTTCATTGGGATTGCTGTCAACCAGACGAAGTTGGACATCAGGGATACCCACAAAGTAACTTCAGATTTTTTATTCCTAAAAGTAACTCTCATGTATACTGTCCATAACACTAAAGCACACATTTCCCCTCCCCAAGAAATATACTAGTTGACACTCAGCCATTTCAAGAGGTTGTTTTCAGTACTGAAGGAAGAAGGTGCACTGAAGGTATTATCTGAAAACAAGCCTCCAGGACTTGACAGAATACCAAGTGCAATGTTTCACCAGGCTGGTGAAGCACTGGAAACAGTCACTTGTCTGTGCCAGGCAAATTGGAAGGCAGCTATTTGGCCAACTGACTGGCAGAGACCCATATTTGTACCCATTCCTAAGAAGGTGACCCAGCAGAAAGCTCAAATTATAGAATAGGTCACTGATTTCCCATGCAAGCTGAAAAATGCTTACATAACCCTTTGTCATTAAAAACAAACAAGAAATTGATGTAGTCTCAGAAACTCAAAGGGCAGTCCTACCCTGTCCTATTGGCATTGATTTGATAACAGTGAGTTTGGCTTCTATTCTATCTGCATGGTGAGCAAATGACCAGAGAAACTGGACTCTATGAAGAACAGGACATCAGGATGGGAGGAAATCTCATTAACAACTTGCTGTATGCAGCACACGCAGTCTTGCTCACTGAAATAAAGAGGATTGGAAGGATTTGCTGATGAAGGTCAAAAGCCTTCATTATGGGCTACACCAAAACATAAAGAAAACAAAAATCCGCATAAGTGGCTCAATCAACAGCATCAAAGTAAATGATAAAATGATTGATGTTGAGATGGATTTATTTTTACTTGGATTCACAATTAATGTTCATGGAAGCTGTAGTAAAGAAATCAAAGGACATATTGCATGGAGAATATATGCTGCAACACATCCTGTAAGGTGACATCCTGTATGTTATCTTGAGGAGTAAGTATGCCTGCCACAAGGCAAGGCGGTCTCAACTATTTCACATGCTTGCTAAAACTGGACAATGAACAGATTAAAGAACTGCTGTATTTTGAAATATGATGTTAGTGAAGCACCTTTACTGTAGAATGGACTTGGAAGAAGAATAAGCAAATCTGTCTTGGAAGAAGTACAACCAATATGCTTCTCCAGAGGGAGAATGGTGAAATTTCATTTTACATACTTTGGACACTTTGTTAGGGGGCACCAGAGAGGAACAACATGATGGTGAATGATAGAATCAGCAGAAAAGAAGATCCTCAATAAGAGAGAGAGGGACACTGTTACTGCAACCGTGGGCTCACATATCGCAAGATGATAAGGATGGCACAGTAGAGGGTTCTAGTCCAGCCAGTTGTACATGTCGAGCAACGGTGAGTCTGCACCAACGGAACAGCACTTATCAACAACAACACATGGAAAGCAAAGCCTTGGCTTTGATGTTAGAATGGGTTGAGAGCTCATTTAACCTGATTTGTAAATATGAATAATTTTCTTCAGGTTGGCAAAGTACGAAGAAGTCAATTTTCAACTGAAATCGTTGTCCTTAAAGAGAATAATCCTGGGATTTTCATTTTTTTGCAAATATTAAATACTACAGCTTCATTATGGTTTGATACTGTCCATTAATGCTGTGAATGCATATGGCTAGGACTTCCACAATATCAGTATTTTCTTAGGGTTACTCTAATTTACCTAGACACAATAGGTTCTAGATAGGTAACATTGAAGTGTGTGGGAAAATTGGGGGGAAAATAAATTATCTGAGAGAGTCTATATTGCTTAGGTTCTCCATATTTGTTGTCAATATAAACTGATCTCCCCATTAGTCTCCATGTTGACAATTCCATTTTAGACTAATAAAAACAAGAGTGACAGTCAATCAGAATGGGAAACCAGTGGCCACCTGTTTAAAATGAGGAAGGACTCTGAAATCAAATCAGACGGCTTGGATGAATTTTCAGCTATGTGATGGTGTTATTTTCAATAAGAGGACTGACTGAAGCAGAAAGAGAAAGAGACCAAGCACTTCAGTTTTAGAAGATGTGAGCCCCAAATGAAACTGAGCAAAATAAGTGATTTCTTTCCAAAGCAATTCTTCCCCCATCTAATCTCTTTTCACAGCTCATTAACTCTCTGGAAATCAGAAAAAGGTGTTTCCCAATTATCCTGCCACCAGAGCTGTAGCTGGCGGAGCTAAGTAGAAGCTCCGCAGGCAGAGCGTACAGATTAGTGCAGAGATGTATTGAAGGCATTGACTTGGGAAATGCAGGGGTTCTAGTGGTAGAGTGCTAAACACTCAGCTACTAAGCAAAAGGTCATGAGCTGCTCTGGTAAGTTCAAAGATGTGGCAGATAGCTTCTGCAAATATTATGGTCTTGTAAACTCTATGGGCAATTCTACTCTGTTCTACAGAACCATTTTGAGTAGAAAGCTACGCTGTTGAAATGGGAACTTAGACATGCAATGGCGTTTAATTTTTTTTGGCCATTTCAATACCCCCAAAAATCCCGTTTTCTGGATGTTATCTGACAATATGGTTCAGGAAAACTGAAAGGTGTGATGAAGAAGAAATATGTGGAAAAAGAGATGCTCAATCATTACAGATCAGAAAGGGAAAGGGAAGGACCTTCCCAGATAAACAATGGGTATTGCTACTTGGTCAACTGCTCAAACCAAAAGCCCAAGCAGCAGAAGACATGATGTGAAGGGACCCCCTGACCATACAGAAACCAGCCTCATGGCATCCTCATGGGAATGTCAGTGCCAGTGTTCACACCACTCTGACCCAGGAGCAGAATTCTTTGAATGACAAGTCAGATTGATGGGAAGAAGAGAACTAGTGGAATCTCAATTTCTTCTAAGTTCCTCAAAAACTTCCCTCTTATAGGGGGATTGAAATAGGAATGCTAAGGGACGTAGGCTAGAAGTTAATTCCCAAAGCGTGGCCTCAGATCTGTGCAAATGAGGACTATAACTTATAACTTTATATGCAAAGTTGGTTTTTGAAAGGTGGCCCAATGAGACTATTCTAGAAAGTCTATAGAAAACGGCAGTATGGCAACAAGAGGTATTAATCCAACTTTTTAAATGGACAAGGGTCATAAACAGTTGGTTCACCAAAGAAAGCATCCAGGCATCCAAAAAACATGTGAAGAAATTATCTCAATCACTAGCTACCTGAGAGAGGCTAATCAAAACAATGGTGAGATACCACCTTATGCCCACTTTGGTAGAAAAGTTAAAAGACCTGAAAGAGCAAATGCTAGCATAGGTCTTGAGAGTTTGGAACACTCATACCCTGCTGGTGGTCCAGTAAAACAATGTGAGAACACTGTGGAAATCAATATGGCACTTCTTCAGAACCTCAACACCCGCCCCCGCCCCTCCACCCCCACAAATACAAACATTTAGTTTGTACTAATGCCGTATGACCCAGAAATCTGGAATGACTGAGTATATACCCTAAAGTAAGACCAATTGTAAAGGTCTTATTTGTACTCCAAACAGCACATTGCTACTTCACCTAATGGAAGAGGGAGTCATAACCTTCTTTAAGCATACTATTTATGATAGACTTTCTCTAAGCAGTCAGGAGTATCTATGATGATGTAATGAGCTAAAGAGAGTTCTGGAAGAAGTCTTTGATGCCATCAAAAATTTGCTGATTCTTAGGATGAAGCGGAGCAGGCAAATGTTAAAGGAGTGTGGAATAAAGGGGTCCCTACTTCACAGATGCTTTTCAGAGGTTGGTAGCTGATGACATAGGAGGTAAACTTTGGCTGATCTGGATAACCAGTTGCAGTTAGAAATCAACAAAAAGTTTGCCTTGCAGTTACTTTGCTCTCATAATGAACAGCTAACCAATGGAAACCTTAAGGTATGAGTGCTTCCCTGGGTAGGGGATGGGCACCGTAAAGATTCAAGGAAGGCTCAAGTCCATCCACTCAAGTCCTCCATTCGTGTAGAGCTTGTCACGGGACTTGGATGTCTGGGCCCAGTGGTAAACACAAGAAGAAACTTGAAAGACAGTTCCTTGGTCACGTAATAATGTGCGTCCAAAGACATATGCCAACAGAATGCCAAAGAGCTGATGCCGACTGAGAGGGACCTTATAGGACAGGGTGGAACCGTGCCTGTGACTGTTTTGTGGGAGTAGAGAGCCGCCAGCAGAGACAACATGGTTGAAGAAACAATCCTCAAAGATGACTTTGTAACCCAAGCCAAATACTGGGGACACGTGCTTTCATTATACGGCCAACTGTCTTCAGATTTAGGGAGAAACAGACAAGCAAAGGCTTGACTTTGGAATCCCAAGCAATAATGCTAGCCTATTCTTTGTTGCTTATCTTGTGCTGCATTTTTCCCCTCTTTTGAAATGTAGGCATTTTCCTACCTGAAAAAACTCAGTCCTGTGTCCATTAAAGAAGAATTGACAGATAATCCCTTTCCTTTCTCTTAATAAAATTTACACATAATTTCTTCCGTATAAATTGAAGCATTGATTTACATACTTGCTGCTTTGCCTTAAGTGTCATGTAAATTTGGCCTCACTCTGAAATGACTGAACCAACCTCTACTCCCAACAAACTCATATCAGAAAGGAAAATATTGCATGAGTCCATTCCTATGAGGATAGACACCAAGACGAAGACAGGCCTCTGTTCTCAGGTTATATAATCTCTTAATCCCTTCTCCCAAGCAATAGCAAAAGCCTGCCTAGCACCCACGAACCATCTCTCACTCCCTTTTCCTTCACATCTTAAAATCCATTTCAACAAGGACACCTTACTTCAGCTGGCATCAGTTTTCAAGGTGGGGGAGAGTGAGAGAAGACCACTCAGTTGCTGACATACAACATTGCCTTAAGGTCATCCCAAAGCAACAGACAGCAGGGTGTCCTACCAGAGTGATAAACTAACCTTACTTAAATTCAAGTCAAGAAAGAAGAAGGAGGACAAGTATGTATTGGAGAAGATGATTACTTTTTTGTTGGTGAGTAAACCAGGAGAAACAACCTCCCATCGGGAAAAAACAAGCAAATAACAAAATGCTTAACGATACTTATAGAGAACCCAAGGAGAGAATATGCCCTGTATTATGTTGCTAATTGGACACTTTTGACCTAATTTTCATTCATCCCTTGGCCAGGGACTACTGTCCTTTTGAGGCACACAACATCCTTCATGCACACACCAGAAAGACTTAATGTGAAACTCCACTAAGTGAAAGAGACTTTACCTCACTCACCTTTAGCGGATTTAAGGAACCAACATATACCTTGGACTTAATGCTGAAAAATTCTAGTATGAGAATAAGCAGATGACTGCTATCCTAATGTTATGGAATTTATGGTCATTGGACTTGGGTTTGGATAGCTTTCTTTTTCTTTATTAACTTTTATTATTGTAAGCTTAATTTATTCCTAAGCCATGAGTTTTTGCTTCTTCAGTTTCTTCTGGGAAATCTTTTTCTTCTGTGCAACCTCCTATTCTGGCTTAGGAACAATCTGTTCCTTTTCAGTAAGGATCATTTCAATGTGGCAGGAGGAGCTCATGGATGGCTTGATCTGACCATGAACTCTTTAAGTCCAACAGCACATCTTGAGGACTTTGTTCAACTGGATATGTTCACTGACCTGAGAATTCACATCTAAACCCTTAAGTTCAGCGTTACTTTCTGCATTTTTAAGCACGTGAAGCAAAAATTCAGCACTCTTTTTGGGCCAGCGACTGGGTCCAACCCCAATGTTTGTCCTGGGCACATCTACCAATGCCACCATTGTAATGTTGCAAGGGCACACACTGCTTTTGCAAAGTGACGTCTTTCAAGTATTTGGTTGCTTTCCAGATATGCATGCCTTTAATGGCTTGGGCAGTTTCACGGGTGTTCTTGAAGGTGACCTGGAGGTTAGACCCTCTTGATTTGCAGGATTTTGTTGGGTTTTCTGGGCCAAGAGAGTAGTAAACCACCACCAACAACAAAAAGAGAGCAGTAAACCATTTTGGCAGATCACCTCAGGTCACTACAGGAAGAGGAAGACAGATCTCTTTCTTTGAGGGTGTCGAATGAATGGTGGACCAGGACTACCATATAGGGACATTAAACCAACTCCCATTGTTTGTGCAAATCATGTCTAGTCACTTTGAGTTTTATCTGTACAAGTTAACAATCCAAGTAATTCAGTTTGAAGTCACCCTATATATGTATAATTTCCTTTTCTTAACAATGTTTTCGACTATATTTTATTGGTTAAATTAATAACACAATCAATAGAATTACCTTATGCTCCAGGGAGATGGTTTATAATATTCTCTATCATAAAATTTCCAAGGGCAGACAAGGAAAATATTATAATGAAATGTGCAGAGTCCTAGAGTTAGAAAACAAAAAGGAACATTCTCAGAATATCCTAAACTGAAAGAATTCAAGAAAAAATTCAAGCCTTGAGTTGCAATATTGAAAGATTATATGGGCAAAATATTGAAGGTTGCAGGAAACATCAAAAGATGATGGAAAGAATAAACAGAGTCACAAAAAGAACTAGTCAGTATTTCATTTTAGAAGCTGGCATATGAGTGAGAGCCAGTGGTACTGAAGGGAGAAGTTGAAGCTAAATTAAAAGCACTAGCCAAAAAACAAGACTAGGCATTGATGGACTACTAACACAAATGTTTCAGCAAGCTGAGTCATTCATTTATCCCAGGAAATCAGCAAGACAGTTACTTGGTCACCTCACTGGAAAAGATTTACATTTGTATCCATTCCAAAGAATGATGATCCAACAGAACGCTCAAATTATAAGAAAATATAATCGACATCACATGCAGGTGGAATTTTGCTGAAGATCAACCAACAGTAGTTGCAGTAGAATATTGACAGGGAGTTGCCAAAGGTTCAGGCCAGATTCAGAAGAGGACGTGGAACAAGGGATATCATTGCTGATATCAGATGCACCTTGAATGAAAGCAGAGACTTCTCGAAAGATGCTTACTTGTGTTTTATTGACTATTCCAAGGCACGTGACTGTGTTGATCATAACAAACTATGGATAGTCTTCAGAAGAATGGGAATTCCAGAACACTTTTGTGTGTTCATGTGGAACCTGGACATGGATCAAGAGGCAGTTGTATAAACAAAACAGGGGAACGCTTGAAGTCAAGAAATGTGTGCCACAGGTTGTATCCTTCCCCAGAACTTATTCAACTTTATGCAGAGCAAATAATCAGAGAAATTGGACTATCTGAAGAAGAACACAGCATTATGATTGGAGAAAGGCTTATGAACAACCTGCAATTTGCAGGTGAAACCACCTTGTTTGTCGAAAGTAAGGAGGACCTGAAGCTGTCTTGCTGGGATCCTTCAGTGCTCATGTAAGCAGAGCAGACAAGAGAACAACATACACGATACAATAGATAAATCTGCTGCACAAGATCTCTTTAGACTACTGAAAAGCAACAATGCTACTTAGGTGTACCTGACCCAAGACTTGCATTTTCAATCAACTCATATATATGTGAAAGTTGGACACTGAGTAAGAGGGTCCAAACAGAATAGAGGCATTTGAATTGTGGTGCTGGAGAAGAACATTAAAAGTACAATACATTGTCAAAAGGACAAACTAATTTGTCTTGGCAAAAGTACAGCCAGATTGCTCCTTCGAGGCAAGGATGGTGAGAGCTCATCTTACATGTTCTAGACACATCATCAGGAGGGGTCTGGGGAGAAGGATATCATGTTTGGTAAAATAGAGGACAGAGAAAAAGTAGGAAGCCTCGCTGAGAAAGAGTGACTCAATGGACTCAAGAGTGGCAGAAGCAACGAAAGACAGTGGAAGCCCCCAATCCATCTGCGGGGTCCAGACATAGATTTGAGCCTCCAGTGAATCCCTCGAGCACAGTGAGGGATGTGAATAGTCTTGTTTTGAGACCAAGGAGCATTGTAAAGTCTATTATGGCAGATATAGTTAGGTTAAAATGTAACACCTTTATCATTTGATCTTCTTTTTGACCCATTTTAAAGTTGTTTCTGTTTTTAGTATTTTCTGCTTTCTTTCTGTTTGATGTTTTTCTATATCTGCTCTAGTCACTGTTTTTTCCCTTCTTTTAAAAGATTATTTTTATTTTTTTGTCGTTGGTTTTTGTTTGTTCAATTCCTGCTTGGGTTTTACATAATTCCCTTAATGTGAAATCCAGGGTAGGTACATCCACAAACACAGTAAGTGGGTTGATAACTGCCTGGGCCTGGCAGGGGAGGATGAAGGGAAATGAGGAGCTAACAACAATAAATACAAGAGGAAAATGTTCTGAAATTGATTGTGGTGATGGTTACCAAACTAATCTTGTTATCATTGAACAGTTAAACTGTGTAGTCTGTAGAGTAGATGCCAATAAAATGATCTAAATATTTATTCATCAATCACTTGCACTTGCTGCATGTTCGAGTTTATTGAAATGTGTCAAGCCTTTTCAAGTAAGGCTAATACATATGTTATGCTGATTTTGATGATCTAATCAAATTTCAATAATTAACCCACTCATTACTTAGTAATAGTCTTCACTTGTACTAGGCAGAGTCTTCCACATGCTCTGTTAGTTTCACTTTGTCCTTTAAAATGGCTCCAAGTGGGGCCCGACTATTCCCTAATGATGGGACTTCACTTGTTTCTGTTGTTTTCTTTTCCATGGCAATTGTTTTCTTTTTTTCTTTGATGCATCACCCTTTTTTGCAACAGATTGACCCTGTGGAAGCAAGGCTTAAAGGAATAATTTAAGCTAACTGCAAAACTACACATCCAACAGTGTTTACGGCAACGAGATCTTGCTTAAAAAAAGTTGGTATTCTTTGTCAGGCTGATGAAGGGCTGAAACCCAGCAACACTTTCATGAGTGTTACACAGTGTACGCTCATTCATGATTGCAAACCATGCTGTTTGACGTACAGCAGACTTTGCTGTAGTCCTTTCTTAAGTATGAGTTGCCATATGTCAAATGTTCTTATCTTTTTAACCCCAGACTTACTGTGTATGCAGGAACTGACTTATCAGAGGATGTTAGAACTGTGTTCATCTTTACCTTTTCTTAAATACTTATGGCTTCTATTATTGGTTGAGAGAAAGATGATTTGGCTGGGGCACACAGAGGCCCTAGACAGGGTGAGAAAATGGTGGTGGTGGGGGGGATGGGTCACTTGGCCAGTTTGGGGATGTTTTAGAATTGTACATGGAGGCAGAGGTAACCTAGGATCCATAGTCTCTGGCTTTTCCCATCCATGCTTGGTTGCTTCATGAGGGAAGCTAAGATTCTCTGGGGGGTCTGCAATCGTCTGTCTCAGGTGGGATGAGCAGCGGGCCCAGCTGAGTTGCAGTTTCAGTTTCTCTCCTCTCCCTATAGGTTCCCTCACAGGCTTCAGACTGCATGGCCTCCCCGTCCTGGGTCTGGCCTGCATGCGACACTCCCCCTGTGGTGCAGCCTGCTTGAATGTGCAAGCGGCCTGCTTCTCTTCGTCAGGAGGATTGAATCCCAGCCCCAAACCCGAGTCCCAACAAGACCTGTCAGTGCAGGATACCTAGACCAGAACTCAGGGCCAAGATCTTGGCTGGACTCCCCTGGCGCCCCATTGCCTTCCCCATCCTACCTCCCAGACCCATGGTACCAGTCCAAGCACAAGGGCATACTTCCCGGAAGGTGGGTCATCCAAAATAGGCAGCTCTCCACACTGGTTGCCTTCGCCCCATCCACCTTTGCCCCCCAAAATCTCAATTGGATAGAAAATAGACCTGGAACCCTAAAATAATCCCCTTCCCCTGGCCAGGAGACTCTGGGTAGTGCAAAATGGTAAGTACTTAGCGGCTCCTCAAAAAGTTGCAGGTTCAAGTTCACAAATAGAGGCATCTTGGAATAGAGATCTGATGACTTACTAACTGAAAGAGCCGCTGAATGCCTGCCCACTCTGCTGCTGTCACACACACAGGGTCAATCCATAGCTACTCCCTGGAGAGCTTCTGCCTTAACTTTCCTCACTGCGTGGCTTTGCTCTCGTCCTTGGAGATGGCCCTAAGGAAAAGTGCTTCAGGACTAGAAAGAGCTTCTGTTTTCAAAGGCCAACCAAGGGTACTATAAATGGCCAGTGAGGCTAACGTATTTCTGAGTTACCGTATTTTTCGGACCATAAGATGCACTCCCTCCCACCCCACCCCAAAGTGGGGGAAAAACCAGGATGTGTTTTATGGTCCAAAGGCGTGGTGCCCCTGAACATTTTAACATACTGGCACTATTTGATTCAGAATAGTTTTTCTGCTCTAAAAACTGGGTATGTCAGGTGTGTCTTATGGTCAGAAAAATACGGTACTTACAGTTTCTCTCCTTAAGCTCCTTTTTCACCCTCGCTAGACTTGACTCACTGCAAAACCTGTCTGTGCTTTTCTCCACCTTCCAAGGGAGGAAGGAAAACACCTGATGGGGTTTCTTGGAAGGTTCTTCTCTACTCTTTTCTGTCTTGAGCGTAACGACTCTTTAATTCTCCCATGAATTCCTGCTTCCCTCACACTCCCCAAGTGGGAGAAGACAGCCCCTCCTCTTGCCCTCTTCTACCCATTTTTCTGGAATACCACTTGCAGGAGAAGGCTATGGAGTGGTCAGCACTGGCCCAGCAGAGGTTTGAAAGCAGAGACGACCACTGCTGTCTATTATTTTCTTCCCCTCCCCTTTTAAGTGTGAAACACGGAAGTTCCTGGAAACAACTTGAATAGGTGTTTATTTTGAAGTTTTATAAACGGTCCCTTTTCTGTTCTCTGACCCTTCCTGTTTGAACACTCACAGACTCATTTTGCCCTCTGAAACTCAGCATTCCCCTAGATCACACCAGAGACGTCCTGGGATCCTGGAAGAAAACCACGGGGAAAACTGTAAGTATGCTGAGGTTCTTGGACCAAAACCACTAAGGGAAAAACCTCCTCTTTTTGACTGAGAACGTGCCAGGAAGTTGCTGAGGACAACTATATATTAGGCACGGCCACACTCATTGATGTTAGTTGGTGAGAGTCACTCTGACCAGATCCATTAGACAGGAGGTTATATGGGATACAAAAAAAGGGCTCCCCATTCACAGATAATGACAGGGACAGTCAGGTGTCTTATACGTTCTAGCAGTCAATAACTGGTGGTTGATTTCGGGTTTAAAAGGATTGCTCTCATGACGTTGACAGATATCATCCTCTTATAGGCATGGTATGCTCATCCCACACCTGAAAGTGTGGGATCCCAGGTAGGCAGAATTGATCCCTTCTGCATCCATTGCATGCCTTAGGGTGGTAGGCATGAAGCGAGGGAGGGGACAGCCCTCTCTGGTATCAACTCTAGATTGAGGGCTGCTGCTTGGTTGGTGAGACTCAAGACTAGAAGGCAGAGGGAAGCTTGTATGAGGACAGAGTGCACTCTGTAGCTTTCACTGAAGGTAATGAGCCATGGCCCTTAGCCAGAGTTGGCAGAGGCTGAGGGAGAGAGGCAGAATTGCCATGATGGGTCCAGAAAAAAGACTAGCTTCTCAGGGAGGCACTAAGCTGGGAAGTGAAGGATGGAGATACTGTTCCTCTCCACAGAACCTTGGGAGTTCCAGAGTCCCGTGAGAGCATCCTGGAGCTCAGTCCCCCCTCCTGGTTGCTTCTGAGCCTGTCCGCTCAGACGTCAGTGAAGGAGGTTGTGGGGAGACGGCAGTCCTCACACAGAGCTCCCTGTGTCCTGGGGTCCTCTAAGGCCTTCAGGCTCATCCTCTCTGTCCTGTTGTTCAGCATCCACATCTGGCCCTGCTTCAGTACACTCCCCCAGCGAGGGGGTGCTGGGCAGATCCTGGAGGAGCCTGCCTTCTTGCTTCCTTTCTGCCAGTTCCTTGGCACAACAGCTTGGAGTGTTGGTCTCATAGGTGTCATGGAAGGTGTTGTAGTCCACCTCATAGAAGCCCTTTTCCAAAGTGAGGACCGGTGTGAATCGGTGGCCCCAGAGTACCTCGGTATCCATATAGGAGCTCCGTGCTTGGCAAGTCATGCCTAGGAGAACAAAGGCCACATGCATTAAATGTGGTCACATTCATCTACCACTCCCGTCTATTCATTCACCTATCCATTAGTTCACTCATCCATCTGTCCATTCATCTACCCACCCAATCATTTCTGATATCCATTCATCTATTCACCCAAGTATATATCATGAATCAAAAACATTTGCTGACCATCCACTTTGTGCTAAACACATGCAACTGTCAAGCTGAAGACGGCACTGTCCTTGCCCTGGAAGAGTTCAAGGTGTGTTGGAGGCAGACATTTCTAAATTGACTTGTGAAATTTTGGAGGAGGTTACCAGAGATTGAAATGAAAACTTTATAGAAAGGTTAGAACTAGAGACATGATTTCTGAAGATTGCATTTAGAAGAGTGAACCCAAGCTTGCTGCCATTGATTCAATTTTGACTTAAAAAAAAAAAGGTCAATTCACAGTGAATGAACACAGCAAATGAGATAGGTATTTAGGACATAGAGGACTTGTTTAGGATGGACACATAAGAGAAAGGAGTACACATCGTCTGACTCCTTGACTTGAGGATGGGACAGCTCTTCTATTTCTTGTTTAACTATGCTTTTGAAATATCTGTGTTCCTCCTATGAAATGTGGCTTTGGAATATCCTGTGGCGAAAACACCACCTATGTTCTTGCTAGCTGAATCTCCCCTATTCATTTTCAAAGCACCAGGGAAAGAAAGAAACCCCTCTCTCTGCTGGGCATTGTGCTTTTCTGTGTTACTCCATGTCATCATTTAGTCCTGTCAACAGCTCTTTGAGATGTATGGCCACGACACTGATGACCGGCCCAAACTACCAAAGAAATGTCTTACTCAAACCTGGGGCTGAATTTGAAATCTGTGTTGGGTTATATGAGGTCGACAACCAAGCTATTAAAATCTCTGTGATCAGGACAGATGAGAGTGACTTTTGTCCCTTCATTACCAGGGTCTCTCCTGCGGTCCCCAGGATAGCAGCAAAGGAGACCCAAGTTGAGAGAGGGCAGGAAGTGGACCAGTTAAGCCAGGCTAGCTGTAGACCCCTGACAACTGGGGTGCTGAGAGGGTCAGCACTTATTCTCCCTGCTGGGGATGGCCCAGTTCCCTTGACTTGCATCAAGACTGTTGACAGACGACGTGAGATGGGATCATGTAGCTTTCATATGAGTCTCCAATTCTCTGGTCTGTTCCCTTCTTTTGTAACCTTACATGGAATTTCCCCCACCAACACAACAAAAACCAAACCCCCCAAAAACATACAATCAGTGTTCTGATCTTGACAAGGGTCAGAGTGGCCTATGAATTCCAAATTCGGCTGGAGTTGGCTTCTTGTAATTTGACTATCCTCGACCTTTGGGGCTCCCACAGCTGGTGCTAGATGCCCCCTGGCTAGGCAGTGCTCACACAGATGTCCATTCAAGCACCTCGAGTGTTACTTCCTTGTTCCCCTTTATATAGAGTTCCAGAATGGGAGCACTGGTGGATGCCCTGCCTAAGGCTACATCAAGATCAGCTTCCCAAAAGTCTACAGTGTAGCCACGTTTCTGACCGTTCCTAATCTTTCAGCCATCAATATGTTATACAGTAAGGAAGTCCTGATAGTCCAGTGGTTAAAGAGCTGGGCTGCTAAGGAAAACATCGGTGGCTCAAACCTACCAGCCACTCTGCAGGTAGACCATCCCTACAATGTTGTTGCAAGAATTAGAAAAATATCTCTGGATCATTCTGAGAATGAGTGAGTTTTCTCAAAATTATTGTTATGGCCAGACCTGATGTGAGGCATCAGTCTTCTTGGTGACCAAAAAATAAGGAAAAGAAGAAAAGAAAGGATATCAGAAGCAGGCCTCAGGTTTGGGAAGGACACCTTTCCTAAGGAGCATGGAGCAGGACTGTGACTCTTTAAGGCTTAGGTTCCCTCAAGTCATAGGTCTCCTCCAGTCAGGATATGCCTGGCTGAAGGGTTAAGGGTGGTGGTGACCTGTGAGACTCAGTAACTGAGCAGAAAGCTTCCAGGCTGGCTGCAAGGAAGGCACATTCTTTGGGGGGTATATAGGAGTCGAGGTCTCCGCATGGATGTAGTGGTCTGGCAAGGTAGAAGCTCTGCCCAGCCCGTGTTCTTTTAGACATGTTTCTGAGGACCGGCTGGGTCCGAGAAGGGCTCCAGCTAGTAGAGCAGCTATCACAGATCTGGAGAATAGACATCACTCCAAAAAATCATTTCAGAGAATCACCTGGATTTGAGGAATTGTTCCACCCTGCCCTTTCCTCAAGAAGGGAGTCTTTATGTGTAAGGACACCAGAAAGTCCTACTGTAGAAAAAATCAGGTCTCTCTCATTTAACCCAGTGTTGCCCATTGTTTCCTGATAACAGAATTCTTTCTAGGTAAAATATCTGTTCCAGGAAACACTTGACATGCTGGGGAAAAAAAAGTTTCCCTGTTTTGATTTGTACCCTGGCTCTGTCACATACTAGTTGTTGCCCAATAATTTAACACATATGTACCTTTGCTTCTCTGTCTGTAAATAACAATCTCAGAGGTGTAGGATGGAATTAAATAAGATAAAATGTGTTTAATATTTAGAAGAGTGCATGGGAATTAGTAAGGGTCCAATAAGTGCTATTTATGACATCTTGAGTAGCTATAATTTTGTTTTGGTTGGTTGATTATGCCCATGCTATCTTCTGGAATCACAGTAGCCTAAGTGATTTAGTGTGATCGGGGAACTTTGTGCCAGGAGAATGAAGTAGCTTACCTGTGGCCTCCACCATCCCTTCCAGAATGACCACCACTTCAAATTCTTCCTGTTCCAGCTGAGCTCGGGACATCTCCCAGAAAGGGCTCTTCTCGTTGATCTCATGTGAAATGATGAGTGGTGACACCAGGAACAGACGATCATCCCCAGTGTCAAAGCCCACATTGATGTCGGTCTGGTTCAAGGGGATGAACTCTCCTTCTTTGGTCTGCCGGGACTTGATGAGCTTGGCCCGGATGGAGGCCTCCACAATATGCGAGTTCCGGAGGTCACCCACCCGGAACATAAGGCAGAGCTTCTCATCCCGCATGGAGATGACGGCATTGTTGGAAAACATGAGGGTTTCAGCTCTCTTCTTTGGCTGGCTGATCTTAACAAACATACACCCCACCATGAAGGCATTGACAATGGAGCCCAGGATGGCCTGGACCAAGAGGAGAATGATCCCCTCAGGGCACTTCTCTGTGATGACCCGGAAGCCATAGCCAATGGTGGTTTCGGTCTCGATGGAGAAAAGGAAAGCAGACACAAAACCACTGAGATTTTCAACACATGGAATCCAGTTTGGGTCACCCACGTGGTCCAGATCACCGCGTAGGTAGGCAATAAGCCACCAGATGAAACCAAAGAACAGCCAAGTGATGGTGTAGACCATGGTGAAGACGAGCAGATTGAAGCGCCATTTGAGGTCTACCAGGGTGGTAAAGAGGTCGCTCAGGTACCTGTAGGTTTCCTGCACATTACCGTGGTGTACGTTGCACTTGCCACTCTTCTCCATGTAGCGCTGTCGGGGCTTCTTGCCTTCTGCCAGCAGGCGAGTGCAGTCTGTGGCAACAGGGACATAGTCTCGCGCTTGTTTGGGAATCTTCTTAGGGTCCCTGGGAGTGCCTCCAACCTCCATATCCTGGCTCATAGCATTCCTAGAATCACCAGCCATAGTGGGGATCCTGTGAGTGAAAAAAAAAGATATCAGCAGTGAAGTTCAGCCATCAGGTTCATGGGAACCCAAGACAGTATGGTCCCTCCTGTCTCTAAGCTCCCTAGAACCTTTCATCAAGCCCCCAGAAGATCCTACTATGGCCCTCTAGTGCAGGAACCACACTTGCCTGCTCAGATTCACATTCATTGGGCCTGGTACAGATTCTAGGATAAAAGAGATATTCAACTGATATTTGTTCAATGCATAAATAATACCTCAGTTCCAGTTTGTATGTTGTTCAAAGGATGTGAAGAAAACTAGGAGTAAGCTTTAAGATAAAAATTGCAACCATGTGGTTTTTGAAAACCACTCAATATTTTATACATGGCTGAAAGATTGTCTCATTAACATTATAACAACCCAGTGAAAGTTGATACTATAATTTTTGCTATACAGGTGCCACATTGCTTGTTTATAGGTTATATTTATTGCTAATAGTTTATCTCATTCTATTTGAACAAACTCCGCAAAGGCACAATTTTTGTGTGCTTTATTCCCTGATATAGCCAGACATGTATCCTGTATTCAAAAAAGCACTTAATGACTTAATGAATCAATGGACAAATAAATAAGAAAGTGGAGTCTGAATAACTGAGTAACACCCAGGGCACCAAATGAGTAAGCTAAAGAAGTGTTACTTGAATTCTTGTTTCTTTGGTCCACAGTCTGTACTTCTTCTATTCTATTTTGCCTATAATCCTTTCATCTGACATCTAGCAGCAGACATTAAAGGGAAAGGTAATGTGTGTAGGATCTGTCATTTAGTATCTACTCTTGTCTGAGGGGGGCGGTTATGTTGCCTGAGCATGCTCTAATAAGACAAATGGCTATATAGACCCATGATGAAAACATTTGATTCTCTCTAAGACATTGAAAAGGACAGGATGTTAAGGTCCCAACGTTTTCAAATAGGCTGCAAACATGTTTTTGATGTTCATGCTACAATGATATTGTACCCACACCCACTTAAAATGCATTAAGATTCCATATTAAAAGATTCTATGCCCAAAATATTGAATAATGCAGGAAGCATCAAAAGAAGGTGGAAGGAACACATAGCTTCTGTACCCAAAATACATAGTGGATAGTCAACCATTTCATGTGGTAGCATAGACTTAAGAATTGATGATACTGAAGAATAAAGTCAAGCTGCACTGAAGGTATTACTGAAAAAAAAAGGCTCTATGAATTGATAGAGTCCAAGTAAAGTATTTCAATTAGCTGATGAAGTACCAAAAGTACTCACTTACCTAAGCCAATAAATTTGGAAGAGAACTACCCGACCAATGAACTGGAAGATATCCATATTTGTATGTATTCCAAATATGAATGACCCACCAGAATGCAGAGATAACTGAACAATATCATTGATATTAGATACAAGAAAAACTTTGCTGAAGGTAGTTCAACAAAGGTCGCAGCAGTACATTGATAGGGAGCTGCCAGAACTTCGAGCTGAATTCAAAAGAGGATAAGGGATATCATTACTGACATCAGATGCATTTTTGCTGAAAGCAAATACCAAAAAGATGTTTACTTGTGTTTTCTTGACTATAGTAAGGACTTCAACCATATGGATCATAGTCAACTATAGATAGCATTGAGAAGAATGGGAATTCCAGAATAATTCCTTGTGCTCACACTGAACCTATACATGGATTATGAGACAATCATCCCAACAGAACTGGGGAATACTGCACAGTATAAAGTCAGGAAAGGTGTGTATGTCAGGGTTGTGTCCTGTTACTATACTTACTCAGTCTGCATGACCAAATGGTCTGAGTAAGTGGACTACATGAAGAACATGGCATCAGGCCTGGAGGAAAGCTAATTATCCTGCAATATATAGATAATAGAACCTTGCTTGCTGAACCCTGGGAGCTTTTGCAGCATTTGCTGATGAAAAGCTGGGACTGGCGTTTTTAATTTGGATTGCAATTCA
This sequence comes from Nesogale talazaci, assembly GCA_004026705.1. Classification (NCBI taxonomy): domain Eukaryota; kingdom Metazoa; phylum Chordata; class Mammalia; order Afrosoricida; family Tenrecidae; genus Nesogale; species Nesogale talazaci. Next base: position 91,931 of record PVJH01006673.1, read on the forward strand.
ATGGGAAAAAAACCAAAATCCTCCAAACTAGACCAATTGGTAGCATCATGATAAATGTAGACAAGATTTAAATTGTTAAAGATTTCATCTCTTTTGTCTCCACAAGCAATCCTCATGGAGGCAGAGTCAAGAAAGCAAGTGGACATTGCATCAGGTCAATCTGCTACAAGGTGGCTTTAAAGTATTGAAGAGCAAGCATGTAACTTTGAGGGAGAAGGTAGATGTGACTCAAGCAAGCTACGGTATTTTCAATCCCTACATGTGCGCATGAAAGTTGCACACTGAATAAAGAGTGCCAAAGAAGAACTGATGTGTATGAAATGTGCTGGTGAAGAATATTGGGAGTATCACAGACTGCAAAAAGGAAAAACACTTATGTGTTGGAAGAAGTATGACCAGAGTGCTCTTTAGAGCTATGGTTGGTGAGACTTCGTCTCAAATATTTTGGACTTGTTGTCAGGGGAGACCAGTCCCTGGGGAAAGACATCATGGTTGGTAAAGCAGAAGGGCAGCAAAAAAGAGGAACACTCGATGAGATGGATTGACTTAGTGGCAGTAACAATGGGCTCAACCATCACAATTCTGAGGATGGTGCAGGCCTGGACAGTGTTTCATTCTGGTGCACAAAGGGTCACTATACGTTGGAACCAATGAGATGGCACATAACAATAAAACATCACTTGGCCTTGCCAGACAAAATATACAAGAAGGGGCATGAGAGGAAATATGGGGAGCTGATACCAGGGGCCTAAGTAGAAGGAGGATGGTTTGAGAATGATGATGGCAACAAAGGTGAAAATGTGGTCTGCAGACAATGGATGTATGTATTGGTCATGATAAAGGCTGTATGAGACCCCAATAAAATGATTTCAAAAAATCAAATTGACTCTAGCTACAGAGAAAAATGAGGCTTCATATTCCTTTTAAGGTTTGCAGTCTTGGAAACCTCTGGGGCAGTTCTACTCGACCATGTAGGGTTGCTGTGTGTCAGAATTGGCGTGAGTGGTGGGAAGAGATAGAGAAACTCAAGAAACACAAGGTCAGGGGTGGATTGTGGAACACGATTACTCCTGTGTAAATCCAGGTTGAAGCTGAAGAAAAAATTTAAAAATCCATGAGAGTCAGAATAAAGCCTTGAGTATTTAGCACCTGAATTTTGAGACCATCTCAAGGACAGATTTGATGCCCTGAACACTAATAACAGAAGACCTGGTGAGGTGTGGATGACATCAAGCACATAACACAGTGGGAAAGAATGACTGAGAACACTTTTGGGGACCCTTTAGGGGGAGTGTCTCTGGAGGTATGCACCAAATAGGCCACAATGATCCAGACTTCCGGATGCATCCTGAGGACCAGTCCAGGTGCCATTGAACACTGGGGCACCCTGGATCTTCAAGATGCATGGCATGCTCCCAAGTTTGCATCAGTGAGATCTGATGTGGAAAATCCACTGGGTGAACTGGAGTCCACCTCAGACACATTTATTACCTGGGGACTTAAAAAAGACAGAAAATACATAGTGTTTGAGGAAACAGAAGACAGCTGTACCATGACTTTTAAACTAGTGGTCAAACAAGGTCTTGCTACATCATTGCCTTAGTACCAGGGGTTATTCAAAGACAACATGAATGCTAACAGATAATCATTATGTGCCAGGGGGATAATCAATAAGATGCTCTATCATAAATTAACAAGGAGATTTTCTGTCCTCTGACAGCCCTCAAGACTAAGCCTACAGCGAATGGAGAAGTGCACTTCTTGCCTTTTTTCAAACACCTGAATCCCAGACAGCTGCTTACTCAGAGGCTGAGGTAACATCACCTCCGTGCCAGGCTGCCCTGGTTTGATTGTGGCTTTTAACAAAATCAAGCTTTTCATACCAAAGGAAATGGATTTTGATGGCAACCAAGGGTAGGAGAGGAAAAGAAGGAAGGGGAATAATGGGTTAGAGGGTTGTTATTGTTGCCAGATGCCTTTTGTGTGAGTTTTGACTCATGTGTTGCAGAGTGAAACGCTTCCTTATCCTGTGTAATCTTCTCAGTTGTTCTTCTGTCCTAGCCCATTGCCGCAGTCACTGTGTTTATCCACCTCATTGAGGGCCTTCCTCTGTTTTGTTGCCCTCTACTTTATCATGCAGGTTGTCCTGCTCCAGTCTCCTGATGACCTGTCCAAAGTACTTGAGACCAGTTCTCCTCATCCTTTCCTTTAAGGAACATTCTGGCAGCACTTATCTAAGACAGATTGTTTATTCTTTTGGCAGCCCATGGTTCTTTCAACAGTTGTCACCAACACTATAGTTTGAAAGCATCTTTTCTGCAGTCTTGCTTATCCAATTGCCGACTTCCACAAGCATATGTGGCAATTGACAATATCATGGCTGGGGTCATGTGAGAAATAAGTCATGAGACTGGTCCAACTTCAGCAAATAGAGAACAGCATCAGGTAATTACTAAATAATCAGGGCATCAATTGGTAACTGTTAAGAAAATCACTAGAGCTCTGACACTTGGGATATGGAATGTGGGAACTGAGGAATGAAGAAAGTGGGGAGGAGAGGGAATCTGCTGGGGGTGGGTGGGTAGGGAAAACCCTTAGGTGCTGCTCCAGAAAGACTGTTAACCCCAGAGTACTCAGCTAATGAGGAACCAGGGAGAGGGGCTTGCAAAGGAGGGGATAAAATGTTTGTGGAGGGGCTATGGAACATGCTCCCCACACCACACCCACATCCACCCCCCTTTGCCTGATTTGTCTTGGGCCTTGGATGCTCATTTTTGCAAAATCGAACAATAAACTTCTCTCACTAAAGTGAGCACAGATTGGATTTCTTGATCATTTGTCAGTTAAAATCCCATGATGGGCCATTGTTAAACTCATATGAGATAAGGCAGTCTGTCTCAGTTCTCTCTCTTGAGACCCATTGGGGTATGGCCCAGGATAGAGGTTTATACTCATCTGTCAGTTACCAAGAGGAACCAATACAATGTCTGGAATTATGCCAATGTTTCTCATCTTAGTGAGTGTTTTAGTCCGGGTAGACTACAGGAACAAATTTCATAGACACACATATGGATATAAGGAAAGGGTTTATAAAAGGAAAGGGTTCCAAAAGGAATGGAACACTGAGAAAGCATCCCAACCCAGTCTAGTTCAAAGTCACAAGTCCAATATTAGCCCATATGCCTGATAACAGTCTACAATGTCTCCTTCTGACTCACGAAGTCACAGGTCAGTGGATGCAGAATCGTGGCGCTGGCAGGGGTCTCCCCATGGCTCCTCGCTTCCAGGGCTCAGGGTTCATCAACAGCATCCAGTGGTGGCAAAACTCATCGTTGGGAGGGGTCTCCACATGGCCACTCCAGCTTCAGAGGTTTGGCTCCATCAGGCAAAGCCATGTGGCTTCTCTGGCTCCTCAGATGCTGCCATCTTGTCTTGTCCGTGATTCATTGTCTCTGAGACTCACTCCCAACAATTAGGGAGATAGATTCTCATCATCACGAGGGAAATATCACGAGACTTCCCAGATATATCAGGAGAAAGCCATGCCCGCACAGAGGCCTCATTAGCTACTCAATGGCTATCTCCAGATTAACAGGCTAGACACCACCCCTAAATCTCAATCATGAAAATAACATAAGCACCTGACCGCCACAATGAGAGTCAATGACTGTGTCAAACCCTGGTCCTCAAAGTAACACCCTTGCTTTTCAATATTTTAAATATGTTTGTGTAGCAGATTCTTAGGCAACACATTGTTGGGTCTTGTGCCTGCTGCTTCCATGATTGTGGATTTAAGCAAGATGAAATCCTTGTCTCTTGGTTTGTCATTTGCTGTGATGCTGAAGCTATGTTACTGCCATTTCAAATGCCAGCAGGGTCACCTGAAGTGAACAGGTTTCAGCAGAGCTTCCAGACTCAGAACAGCAACAAAGAAGGAATAGGCTGTCCTCGCCAGAGGGATGAGCCATGGGAAATCCTATGACTTGAAGGTAGAGAGGTTAAAGTTAATATAGGTGAAGGGGAAGAGGATATCCTAAGGAGGAAAGGAAGAAAGGAGGTGGGACAGGGCAAGCCACTAGGAGGCTTAATCAGTTGTTTGAGCTGTTGGATACAAACATGATTACCTGATATATAAACCCCACCTAATAAACACTAAAGAGTCCTGGGGGTGGGGCGAATTATTTATTGTATCGAATTTTACCACAAAAACTGGGAAACTTATTGACTCAGATATATGCCTAGGGTGGGAAATGCAGCAGCTACTGGCAAATTTCAAAATAGAAATAGATGCCAATAAAATGATATTAATTGAGACGTCAGTAAATTAAATGCTTTTGAATATTTATAGCAAAGAAAAATGGTAAACTAGCTCTGTAAGTGGAAAAGAGGGTCAACAAAAACAATAACTTTAAAAGTATAAAAACCTTAGTTCAATGAGCAACCAAGCTTAACCACCTGGAATAATGGCCACAGTAACTTGAGAAGACTTTGCCAAGGTTTTTTTTTTAATGTCATCAGATGTGTGGACTCTGAACATACTCCAAACTAGCCATGTTGGTTTTTTCTCTAAGGCTGTTCCTGGTCCTCCATTCCAATTTTCTTGCAGCCATTTTTGTTGTTGCTGTTCCGTCTTCATTCATCTAGCTTTAATATGTGCACACACTGCACTTCATGGTGGGAATTTTACCTTTTTATGCAAGGTCTTTCTTTTAAAACTAATGACAGGCCACAGCTTAGATCCATCAGTCAAACATGACAAAATGACTGAAAAAATTTTTTTTCATTTCGTATGGTTCTGAGTAAAATAGTCTTGTCTCCCAAACTGGTCACAGTTGTGTTGCTTGGAAGATCAAAGGTCATAGGTGTTTCATCCATATTCCCAGTATCTCCCAGGTCATACTAATGAATCCTTCTTTGTTTTATGATGAATGGAATGACATCACTTTTTCTTTTTTGATGCTTTTTTTCATTTTTGTTTGTTTTTTGGTTTTTTTTGGCATCATTGCCCTGGTGGAAGTAGGAGGCCAAGCCTTGCTCCTGGAGAGCTGCTGCTGGATTTGTACTGCCAACCCAGTGGGACGCAGTCCCACACACAACCACTACACCACTGGGTCTCCCCCCGACATCAAGTTTTCATCAAGGTCTTTTGGCAACTTCTGGGAAATCTTTGTTCTTTGCCACGAACAGGGCAAGCCTATCCATGAGGCGGGTACACCATTCTGCTAACACACAAAATTTTCAATACCTGGTATTTTAATTTGTCATCTTTAGCCATTTGGTAGGCATGTAAGTGAATTCCCATGCATGTTATGCAGCAACCATTTTGATGACACTCCATAACTCATTTATGCAATTCAGTTTCTAGAGCCCCATATGAAGTTGTTAAACCAGGGTGAGCTTTTTTTATATTTTGCCTTTGGAATCTTTTCCTACTCAGCTTTCATTTGCCACCACTCTCTCACTTGTTTTTCATCAACACAAAATTCCCTACTTGTAATACTGTTATTGCTTTCTTCTGCTCTTGACACACCCTTTAGCTGGAAACCAGTTTTATTTGACCTTCGGTAATTCAGGGTTTGGAGAGTTAGTTATTGTAATACTCCAGAATGGAATGGCATGACTATGTTTGCCTACAGCTACCTGTATTAGGGCTCCGACTATATATTCTGTCTTACTGCATGCGTTGCATTAATACATATGCTGCCTTACTGCATGTACACAATGCTGCTTGGGTACTTTGAGGCCCGAGGCAGGCTGATGATATTCCAGAATGTGATGGCATAACTGCTTACATGCAGCAGCCTGTGTTAGGGCGCATATATACATACTGCATTGTGTAAACACTGTCACAGCATATACAGTGGTGCCGCATATGTATGACAAGTGCTAACGAAACACATGCAGTCGATAGTGTGTATACAACACAGCATGTACATGATAAGCCCTAACACAGACTGTTCTATGCAAGCATAATCAACGCTGGATCCAGATAAGGGATAATAAGAAAATAAAATACAGCAGATGGTGTACTGTAAATAAACATATTATATATCCAAGACCAGAGATACACCGGTACTGGTATTCAGCAAGGCTTGTGCAGAGCGAGAGGGTGTGACCAAGCCCAGGTCTGACAGTAAAGGCTAAGCCATTGGTCACAGCCCTGGAGAAGAGCTTGAGAAGAGGAGCAGTCGCATCTGATGTTCATCTGACCAAGATGCGGTGAGGCCTAGGTGCCAGCACAAGGAAGCAGGTAGGTTCTTGCTCAGTACTGCACAGACAGCACAGGGGCTTCGGCATGCAGAAGAAAAGAAGAGCCGTGATATCTGCAGTCATCAGACCCCCACAGAGGCTGCAGGCTCCCACAGATGCGTGAGAGCCATCGGAGAACACCCGCACTGCACTGGTGAACAGGTAAGTGAGATCCTCCGTTGAGTGCAAGATGGCGAGTATTTTTTTTTCCGGCATAAAAAATGTGCTGAGAAGCTCCGCTTATCCACGAGTATATATGGCAGTTGGCAGCTGAGAGGTGCCTGCAGAGTCTTTAGATAGATCAAGAGGAGCCCTGCCTGCCCTCAGTTCTGGAAAGAGTGGCACTGGATAAGAAGTCCATCTCTGAAAGGTCTCGGAGGAGATCAGCAGGACCCAGCAAACCAAGCACCCAGCTAATCCTGGGGCCTGTGTCTGCCTGCTTCCTGCCACAGCTTTTGTTCTTTCCCACTTTAAAAAAATACCAATATAAAAAACAAGACAAACGCTTTTAATGCACCCGAGGTTCAATGACACAGAACATAGCAGTAATTAATCTTTTTAAACCCCTTCAGACTTACTTACCTCCCACCCGCACAATTTCACAGCTATTTGCTTTTACCAACTTAGGTGGGAGTCTAATCTTTCATTCCTGGATGCATTAGGGTTTTAATTTTTGAACCTGATTTAGTTGTGGTAGCACCTGAGATAGTAGAGATGAAAGCCCATTGGAAATGGTGACACACAATTCACTCAAGTGAATCAGTCACTCAGTGACTGATTGATCAGTCACTCAATCAAATGTCCTTTGACCTCGTACTCAGTTGGCATTATGCCATCCTGAGGACAGAGCGAGGTAGTACCATTTACTATGCCTTCCATCATGGGGACTGGTTAAAATGCGGATTCTGCTTCAGAAGGTGTGAGGTTCTTCGGAGTCTATCTTCCACACAACAGGCTCCCCACTGAGGTTGAAGCTGTTGGGTTACAGTCCTCACATAGAGCAGCAAAGCTCCTCCATCCTGGTGCACAGAGCTGACCACATGCCAATTGCCTACCTACCTCGAGCCCCAGGCCCCAGGAGATTGTAATCCTGAATGGAGACAGAGCATCCCTGGTTGCCTCCAGTTTCCAAGGAGCTGAGGTCCATGAGATCTTCAAAAAGTCTGTGGAAAAATTCCACTATTTTTTTCATTCAACTTGTCCAAGAAATTTTCAAAGCCCTTAACACATGCAAATCCTTAAGTGCTATCCAGAGGGAAAGAAATACCAGGGGGCGGTCGTCAATTCAGTTTGGCTGTTCTTTCCAGGCAAACTGTCAGAGATTCACAGGCCCTGACTCAAAGTGGTTCTGCTTTGGGCTGCTAAGTGCAAGATCGGCAGACCGAAACCAGTAGCTGCTCCGTGGGAGAAAGACAGGGCTTTCTCTTCCCACAAAGAGTTACAGTTTCTGGAAGCCAGGAACGTTCACCCTGTCCTATGGGGTTGCCCAGGGTCAGTGGCAATGGGTGTTTTCTCTGGTTTGGCTCAGAGCAGTCTAAGTCTCTAGCCTAAGGTTGCTTCTGGCCCTCCGGGAGGTCTTGAAT